>SNQJ01S0043685.1:6876-16938 GCA_010110895.2 Picea sitchensis
GGAGTCTGCTACCTCCAAAGATGAAGTAAGATGGAGAGAATTTACAGTTTCTTGCAAACAGTCCCATTTTCACGTTTTCGGCCGAAATATTCTTTCGGTTGAAACCTATTTTTTAACGGAATCCATTAAAAATAAACGTTTCGGCTGAAATATTCTTACCACTAGAAAATAATTCATCCAAAAAACATTGTACACGAATTTCGAGGTCACCGTTAAATTTGACGTGAACATTTTCGGCCGAAAATGATTTCGGCCAAAAGAAACATTTGTTCAGCCGAAAAATTGCCGCTAGAAATTTTGGAGACCCGATTGTCACGAAAGTGTTACCCAGATTCATGATTTTACCCTCTTACCTGTTGAAATTGATGAACAATTCAGTCTACCACAATCCAAACTAGCCTCCTATCCCCACTAAGCTCCCCTCGGACATTCCAAAGTTCGAAGGTAAATCCAATGAGGATCCAAGTGACCATGTGATGACTTTTCACTTATGGTGCTCATCTAATTCTCTAAATGATTACTCCATTTGGTTACGCCTTTTCTAGTGCACTCTTACGGGAGTCGCGGTGAAATGGTATATTGAGCTTCAAGGCTCAACATTTTACATTGTTCATGATCTAGCCTTGGTTTTTGTAAACCACTTCCATCTTCCCGTCCAATACGATGTCAACACAAATATTATGTCCATTCTTAAAAAGGATAAATCCACTCATATATCAAATCATATCCAAGAGTGGTGGAGGTGAAAGAGGATGATCAAAGCCAAGATCCCTCCTAAGTTCTTGTTGGAATGGTTCCTAAAGTCCTTGTTGCCTTACATCTCCAAGGATGTGTCTCTGTCATGAGTATCCTCTAAGGAGGAGGCTATTCTCAATATGGAATCCTTTTTGAGATAATATCGGATGCACCATGACCAGGTATTGATCCGTCAAAAGTGAAGTCTAGACCACATGTCAATGGAATTGTTGGTTCCATCAAAAGCATTATTGCATATCTAGTTGTGAACCAGATTAAACAGATGAAAATTCATCCATATGCGGTCTGTCAAGCTATGACTTCTACCGTTTCCATCATACATACGTCAGACGTATATGTTGTGTAGTCGACAACCCCGAAGGGTACCCAGCAACCTGGAGGGAAGAAGAAGATTAAGGATAATAATGGAGGTGGAAACAATAATAAAAATGTTAAATATGATGCAAATGTTGGGGGGGGTAAGAAGGAGAAGAAAATAGTGAAGTTTCCTTGCAATCTTTGTAGTGAAGATCACCTTACCCATTAATTCCCAAAGATGGAAGAGGCTCAATGCCTATTGGCGCAGCAGTAGTTTGTTGTGCTCAAGAACCTGTTCCCACAAGGACAGAATATGAATATGGGCTCTTCCAGTGGTAATCCAGAAGGGGGAACCCCAAATGCACCCTCTCCAGATGGAACAATGTTGTTCATCAATATGGTGAGTGAAATAAAGGAGATTGTTCTATCAACCAGGGCCTATGATTACGATAATCCTGAGTCGTCATCTAAGGGGAAGGAAATTGTTAATCCTCTGAATTCTCCGCATATAGAGAAAACTAGGGGGGGAACAATGACATGCATACCGAAAGGTGTGTACAAGTGTGTGTCAAACAACCCAAATGATCGATCTATGCCCAACTATTCCATTAATGAAGACTTATCTTAGGCGCCATGTGTGATGTCATCCATAGAGGTGCTTCAAAGTTGTCCAACACGACAAGCTACAGTGTTATCTGCCATTAGAGCTACTGAATCTTCGAGCCATCAGGTTATCAAGTTCGATATTGCATATGTTAATCCTCGTCTTCCTTACAACGTAGCCTTCCAAGTCAATATCATGTACGCAAAACATGTTATTGGAAGAAAAAAAAATTATGAAGGCGCTTCGACATGCATAATGGCATTGTCTTGTTGGAAATCCATTCACTCTCCTGATATAGCTCCATCTCCCACATTGTTAATCGTGTTTGATGGATGATCATTTAGGTTGCATGGTCTTATCTCCTCTTTTCTTGTCTAGTTAGGGGAGAATATCGTTTCTTCATGCTCTGCTCAACTACAACCTTTTGGTAGGTAGGAGTTGAACTTATGCGATGATAGTTGTCGTCTCATCAGTTTTTCGAGTCTTCTTCTTCTTTCATGAAGGGAATATCGTAAAGATAGACCAAATGTCATTTAACCACTCTGACTTCAAGACAAATCCGGTATCTATGATCTTGTTGATAGAAAACTCTCATACAACAACTGAGATCATTGGTGTTGGGATGTGCCCTTCTCTCATGGGAAATTTTAACTTCCCAACACTAGTTTTGTATATTCATGCTACCCTAGTTGGCTACCACAAATCAAGCCCCTCGATCCATGTCACATGAGCAGGTTCATTTTGAACCACATATTTTGAGGATCCCTGGGTGTTACCTTCGTCATGTGCATCAGTTGATGGTCTTGAGCATGTCGAGATGGCCATGTCGTTTTCTGCTGCCAAGATAACTTATTAAGCGATCTAGCAAGTTGTTGTAGATTATGATCTTCATCCTTCATGGACGGAAGAAGAGGATCAGTTTATTGAGCCTGTTTGGGCCCTGAATTCTTCAAATTTGCTAGATTTCCTTGACATTGTATCTCTTTCTGACGAAATTATTATTAAGGCAATGACAGGGTCGAATCGGCCATGGGAGGATCTGCGTCATCGATTGTATTTCCTTCCAGAACTTAGTTAAGTCGAAAGTGGAAAACTATGATTCACCTTGAATGGAGGTGTAGATCGCCTCATGAATCCCTTGGCAAAGGTTGGTGTCTATGTTGAGGGGAACATGGCTAATATATCAAAAATCGTTATGAGTAACATCTCCAAGACCCCTGGCATTGTAGAAAATGTGTTTATCGATGTGGATTGTTCTCCTGAAGAGGTTTTCACATATACCTCTTTGTTCAAAGAGATTCACGACGTTTTCACAAATCAAGCTACCCTAGTTGGCTACCACAAATCAAGCCCCTCGATCTACATCACACGAGTAGGTTCATTTCGAACCACGTATTTTGAAGATCCCTGGGTGTTACCTTCGTCGTGTCCATCATTTGATGGTCTTGAGCATGTTGGGATGGCCATGTCATTTTTTGCTGCCAAGATAACTTATTAAGCGATCTAGCAAGTTGTTGCAGATTATGATATTGATCCTTCATGGATGGAAGAAGAGGATCAGTTTATTGAACCTGTTTGGGCCCTGAATTCTTCAAATTTGCTAGATTTCCTTGACATTGTATCTCTTTCTGACGAAGCTATTATTGAGGCAATGACAGGGTCGAATCGGCCATGGGAGGATCTGTGTCATCGATCGTATTTCCTTCCAGAACTCAGTTAAGTCGAAAGTGGAAAATTATGATCCAACTTGAATGGAGGTGTAGATCGCTTCATGAATCCCTTGGCAAAGGTTGGTGTCTATGTTGAGGGGAACATGGCTAATATATCGAAAATCGTTATGATTAACATCTCCAAGACCCCTGGCATTGTAGAAAATGTGTTTATCGATGTGGATTGTTCTCCTGAAGAGGTTTCCACATATACCTCTTTGTTCAAAGAGATTCACGACATTTTCACCTAGGTTTACGAGGAAATGTCAAGCATTGACCCATGTATTGTCGAGCATGAAATTCAGACATATGAGAAAGCTAAACCTATTCAACAAAAGCTACGACCTGTGAATCCTAGGAAAGCAGCGGAAATAAAGGCAAAGGTAGAGAAGTTTCTTAAGGTCAGTTTCATTTACCTAATTCCTCTTACTGAATGGGTATTGAATAAGAAGCAAGGAAACATATGCGTCGATATGGATTTCCATGATATGAACAAGGTGTGCCCAAAGGACAACTTCCCCACACCATTTATCGATGAATGTGCAGACAGTGAAATATTTTCATTTATTGATGGATTTTTTGGTTATAATCAGATTCATATCCGGCTCGAGGATCAACATAAAACTCTGCATTTATATGTCTTGGGGGGATTTCGCATATAAGAAAATGTTTTTTGGTTTTAAAAATATTGGGGATACATTCCAATGGGCCATGTCGTTCGCTTTTCATGATTTAAATCATATCGTTGAGGCATATCTAGATGATCTCATTGTTCGCTCTCGCAAGACAACAGATCATTTAGTGCATATTAGGATTATCTTTGAAAGATGTCGGTACTATCACATTCGGTTAAATCTGAACAAGTGCATATTTTGCGTCGTTTCGGGGCGTCTGTTGGGATTCATCGTCTCCAACAAGGGGATCATGGTTGATCCTTTGAAGGTTGAGGCAATAGTTCAATTGTCTCCCTCGCATAACATTCGTCAACTACAGAGTCTTCAAGGAAAGGCTAATCTCCTTCGATGTTTTATCACTAACTATGTCGATTTTACCAAGGGATTTATGCGCTTGTTGAAGAAAGGGGTCCCTTCGGTTTGTGATGAGTTCGCACAATGATCCTTCGATGCGCTCAAGAACACGCTTGTTTCAGCCCCTTTGTTAAGTCCTTTGGACTATAGCAAGGAATTATTCTTGTACGTCGTGGCAGCGGAATCTATAGTCGAAATGGTGTTAGTCCAGGAAGATGATAGCATGCAAGAACATGTCATATATTATCTCAATCGTGGATTGATTGAGATTGAACTGAACTATTCACACATTGAGAAGTTGGCCTTGATAGTTGTTCACGTTGTCCAGAGGCTCTAGAACTATATTTTGTTACGGAAGATCACTGTGATAGTCGATGTCAATCCATTTCAATATGTCCTCACATGGCATATAATTGGGGGAAAATATAATAAGTGGATTGTCATATTACAGGAGTTCGACTAGGATTTTATCTCTGCTAAATCTAAAAATTCGTTGGCTTTCGTTGAACTCGTGTCAAAATTTCCTCGCGAGGATGAAGAAACTATTATTACAAACTCGTTCTTAGATGAGCACATGTTCCTTATCGCTTCTAGTGATCCTTGGTTCTAGACTCTGAAATTTTCTTCACATCATTCACGAGATGATCGACGTCAAATTCACCATCAGGCAAAGAATTACCTCATCATCGATGACAGTTTGTATCGTCATGGAGTTGATTCAATTATTAGGCATTGCTTGACTCATGAAGAAGCGGATTTTGTGCTTAATGACTACCACAATGTACCATGTTTTATTCATCCATCTGGGTTGGCAACAGCCCAAAAAATCTTGCGCGTTGAGTACTTTTGGCCAACAATATTTAAAAATTGTGTTGAGGCAATCAAAAAGTGGCATCCTTGTCAAAAAAATTCTTGAAATATGTGCACACATCCTACTATGTTATTTCATGTCATCATTGTTGGTCCCTTCACGAAATGGGGTATTTATTTCACGACATGTCACCCACCTTCGATTAGGGGGCATCACTATATCATCGTGGTTGTCGACTACTTTACAAAGTGGGCAAACACCATGCCTACTTTTGCAAACAACAGTGAAACTGCGGAATTATTTGTGTTTAATCAGATCATCATTAAGTTTTAATTTATGAGCAATATTTTCACTAACCATGATAGTCAATTTCATAACCGAATGATGTTCGAACTAGCATTTAAATTGGGTTTGAAGCAAGAGCATTTGTCTCCATACTATCCACAAGCGAATGGTCGGGTCATGGTCGTCAATAACTCTCTCAAGACCATACTTCATTGAACTGTCAATAAGAGTAAATCAAATTAGAATTTGATGTTTTATCCAACATTATGGGTGTACTGGACCTCGGTTAATACTGCTACAGGATTCTCACCTTTCAAACTTGTTCATGGGGTGAAAGTTGTTATGCCAATTGAATGTGAAATTCCTTCTTTGAAGATCGTTATTGAGCTTATTCCTAACACAACTGAGTTAGAAGCACATCTCGTTCATTTGGAACAGGGGTAGCATCATGATGTTGTTGTGAACGAGACACACAAAAAGTGTGTCAAGAGTCAATACGACAAGTCTATCGGCCCAAAGATATTTTTTGAGTGTGACCTTGTTTTGTTTTATGATCAAGACAAGGATGTGTTAGGGGAAAGCAAGTTTAACCCGATGTGGTATGGTCCTTAAGTCGTGAAACATGTCCTTCGAAAAGGAGCTTATGAGTTGTTTGATTATGAAGGTAACATGTTGTCAGAGCCTAGAAGTGGGCTCTACCTCGAGAGGTACTATGCTTGAACATCAATGCTCGGGCATTTTCCCCTTTGTAATTATGGTACATTGGTAGTATTTATGATTTGTGTAGTTAATTTTCCTTTCTGTTTCCAGTTTCTTATGGTGCTTCTACTTGATGGGAAGATGTCATTGTAATCTTCGGACTATGTCGGGTTTGTGGATGGCGCAAGCTGTCACACTCAAAACCTTGCTTCCATCACATGGGTGATTTTTTTACCTTTGGGCCAAGTGGTTGCATCTAGAGGCGCTTGTCTGGAGCCAACAACAAATAATGTGGTCGAGTATAGCATTGTGATTGAACTTCTAAGGGATGTTATTTCGCATGGTATCATATCTTTAGAAGTTCACCTAGATTCCTAGTTGATGGTGTCGCAACTAAACGATGAATATTGTCTGGGCGATCCTACGTTGCTCTGATGATTCCTTCGAGTACATCTTCTAGAAGGATATTTTAGTTACATTATGTATATTCATGTTTCTAAGAGTGAAAATTTTGTATCTGATGCATATGCTAACTATATCTTAGATTGAAATTTGTCATATAATTAAAATACAGAAGCACACACATAAATGTACATAAAACATTTCCATATTTACACATAAGTACCGAGGCAAAAAGATATGTATATATATTATTTTAATGTCTATTAAGTACAAAAAATGTGGGTCATAAGTTACAAAATTAGTCGCCTAGCCCCAAATGTATATCGATATGTCGATACAAAATACGATGTAATATCTATGTTGAGGGTTCCGCCCCTACATGAGTGTCCTATAACAAACCACAATGTTGGCTAGATGCTAGAAGAGTCGCACCTAGGCCCATGGTACACCAACTACCTATCGTTGCATCTACTCTAGCAGGTTCTCTACTTGAATCATAGGGATCTTGTGTGTGAGACGATCCAGGTTTCCCTAGATGTTCTATAATGTCCTCTCCATCCTCTCGGCATCCCCACCTGGCTTCTCTATATCGCGTCCTCTACGACGGTTGCGCAAGCACCCCTCAAGCCTCCTCAGTCCAACGTCTCCACATTCGTTACATTTTATTAGTTTTTGTTATCCACACCAAAATTATTTTGGTTTGCTTCTTGAGAAATAAATGAAATCACTAAAAAATAAATAACTTGAAAAAAAAAAGTGTTTGCCTATCTCTCCCAATGTTTGCATCTCAGTTGAAATTGATTTTCTCATAGGGATAATCGTCAATGACAATAACTTGCCTCTCCCACCAGTGGAAGAAGTCGTCATCATATGGGCAGGACAACCATCCACCCCCCAGTCATAGCATCAACCCGCTCCACCTATCCATGCATGGTGTCCTCCGCATATCAAGATCAACGTGTTCTTTCAGACTGATTACATGTACCCTCTCAAAAAATAATATGCATAGTACACTTCCATGTCCAAAATTATTTATCTTTCCTTTCTTACACTCGGTAAGTCGTGTCTTCATACACTGTAACAATGTCGAGCTCCAATCAAATATTGTAGGTTGCAAACTTTCGACTGCATAGAACATTCGTGGCCTTGAAGCTTGATGCATTGTTGCGGATCTGACAATCCTTGTGATGGTCAAGAGGATAATTTTGAGACTCAAGCTTTGAATGTTACTCCCAACCCATTGTGTCTCGAGGATGCAATATAAGGCAATGTACTCTTTTATAGCCATGCCTCCTTCACTTATAGTACTGAGGTTTGTGACATATCCCCGCCGGAAGAGTCTTGTAATGAAGTAAATTCCATTGACCTCTATATTTAGAGATTGACCATCTATCATAAAAGCACAGGCGGTTGGTTCCTAATAGCTAATCAATAGTTGCAAAAGCTTTTTTTGGGATCGCATGATGTTCATTCGAAAGAAATTCTTCAGTCTGCATTGTCAAAGGGGGCTTCTAAGGCCTTGTCATCTTCAAGGACTTGGCTATCAATTTCTTCATGCTCTATTTCCCTCCATTCAATCACCATCTTGAAGTATGCAAGAGAAAAGGAGGGGTTAATTTCTCATTTTTCCAAGTTTACGCACATATACGTGTTCTCCCTTGGCGACAGTCGCATATATATGCGTCTATCGTTAAGGAAAGAAGTGTATAGGGCTAGGTATATGCGCCACTAGCGGGCACGTACAAGCCCACCCCTCAAAAATAAAAACACTAACTAGAAATTTGCAAAAATAAGAAAACTTTTGGATGAAAACGAAGAGGACAGGTTGTTTGCTAACCTAGTTCATACGGTACGTGAATCCGACTTTTGTAGCTCTCGCAATGATCACCGGAAGTTCGGAGGGTTTTTGGTTCAATTTGCAATATATTGGTAAAAATTCAAATGAAAAGTTAATTTGCGTCAAATTTCACTATTATAATGAATTTTTACCCACTTTTTATATAGTTTTTACTATTTTTCAATTTTTAAAAACCTAATGAACCTAGTTTTCGATTGAGATGACCGTTTGAGTTTAGATTTTGGCAGGGAAGATGATTAAAAGTGGTGTTTGTTATATCTACTAGTTTGTTTTCTCGACTCTTTTCAGGTAATGTTTTTGTCACTGGCATATAGAGTAGGTTCATTATGTCTTGCACTTTGCACAATCAGTTACCTTTTATACATTTTCCTTAGGGTCAACCCCACTTACTAGCAACACAAGCCTTTCTCGATGTTATTACGTGTCATTTTGTTCATTGTAGAGCCTATCGTTATGGGCATCCTAAATAGCAACTTGATTTTCTTTTTGGTGCCCATGCGGAAATTTTTATTAGGCTCGGGAGTCTTGTTAGTCCCGCCATGAAATTAAGTTGAAGCCTCGTATTCTTCTCAATATTATTATGCCTATTTACCCATGGGGCTCCCATACTTTGGTGTTCAAATTGTAACTACATTGCATACTTACCGCTCGCGCTTTTGAGCCTAATGTTGGCTTCAACGCACTATTGTTTAATCATTTGCTTATGCATTCTCATCAGTTGCTAGCCTTACAATCTTTTCCTTCACAACTTGACACATGTACCCTAGGAGGAAACTTTCCATATCTTGCAGGGGCTTTCTTGCATTGAGCATAGATATGTTCCTTGCACTAAACTAGTTTGCTTGTCTGTGACACTCGTTTCCTTCGTGTATTTTAGCATTATTTTATTCTTTTTCAAGGTTTCCAATTTGAAAAAGACAAAAAAATCAAATAATTAAAAAAGCGTGTGGGAATGAGTCTTCTTTTCAGTTATTGGCAGCAGTCGAGTCACCTCTAAACAAAGCACAAAGTTTTGAGTCTAGTCTCAACAATTTGGGTTTAGTATGGCTTTAGGAAATTGATCCAGTTACGCAGAGTTCTTACTCTTCTGACTAGTTATTCTTCTAGTCATTATGGAGAGTATGTTGTTGCCTCCTCCATCACAGACTTATGTCAACGTTCATTTTTAGTCCATGTTGCCTAAGTCACATTGTTGTTTCATTTTTTTGTTCAGAAGAAGTTTAGCCTATGTCGGCCATTGCACAGAATTCTTGACTTTACAAGTTAGCCTTCCTGTATGTTAGGTAATTCTCAGAATCAAAAGTATCTTTGTCTTATACTTGTGTTGGTATGGAAGTTCCCCATTCACTTCCTACTTGCGGGTTAAGCTCGTATCGACTACGACACATTCCTTTGAGAGTTTGACCTAGAGTCGCACCCTGACCCTATTTATATCATTGATAGGTGACCTTGTGCTCGAAAGCTGATATTTCATCATAGGTCATTGACTGAGTGGTTTCTTTTGTGTTCGAAAGCAAGCAACATTATTCGCACATTGAAATTTGTGCAATACCTTGGATTCCATTTGTCCCCATTGGTAGTTTCCTCACCTTTGTCAGCGATCTTCATTATTG
>SNQJ01S0043685.1:19647-45514 GCA_010110895.2 Picea sitchensis
ACTATATATCTATTAAATACAAGTCTAATAATAGTCATAAATATGTCTCTGAGGTGTAGGATAGTCGGTGACGAAATGTGTTGTTAAGGCACTCTGTGATGTGAAGTCATCGGTTTGAAACCTCTAGGGACACAAAAAATCCATCCATGTTAAGAGTTGGTGTGGCTCAGGTCAGGGGCAATCCCCGAGTGATTTTGACCGCTTAGATGCCCCTGAGTCATGGTTTCTCAAGCCACAGGCTAGTCCCGCAGGTCACGGACAAACTAGCAAACAAAAAAAAATAGTAGTCATAAACATCATGCCTCATGCCTAAAAACACATTTACAAGAAACCATAAGTGAGTTATTTTAAAGTGTTCAAGTGTAATTCTTATGTTGGTGTTTCAAAAGATAAAAGATATATTGGATGATAAAATAAGGTGTATGTTTTTTTAAGAGATGATGAAGATTCTAAGGCAGACAAGCTTTTTGATGGAGTAAAGGATACAGTGGTTGGAATAAATGTCATCAAACCCTACACCAAACATCCCAAACAACCCATGCACGAAATTAACATTCTTGACATCCATCCATCATATTGAGTACTTCTCTGTGAGGGGATCAAACATGCCCTGTGCCAACCCTCCTCTGTTGTCGTTCATACATTGTCTACCACTTGATGTTCATTGTCATTATCCATCTAATGATAATCTAACATTTTCCTCGATTATTAATTTGTTGCTCCAACGTCATGTCTATCGTCAGTGATTTTTACAGCGGAGAAAGTGAGAGATTTGTATATTTAATGTGGGTTTTTTTTAAGTTTATTATATTTTAGTAATAATAATAATAATTTAATTTTAAGATTACTGATAGGCCAGACATCAAATTGGTGTATGGTGTATGAGATTCTCTTGTTTGTGGGACAAGAGACCCCTTCCATACAACGATTTAACTAATAAAATCTAAGGAAATGTACATACCCTACCCCTTTGAATTTAAACAAATAACCTCTTAAGATTAGATTAACCACATTATAATCAACCACGAAGATTTCACAACCAAAACAAACTTCATAACGATTATGGAACGAAAAGGTTCATGATAATGCAATTTCAACTAAATTGCACGGAAACTGATGGAAATTGATATAGATGTAATCAAGGAGAATAATTTCACGGCAATACAAACTTATGATCAATTGTACAGTGAAAATTATGATTCATGATGATGCATTTTCAGTGACTTAGTAATTTCTGCATTTTTTGAGAAGTTAGGTGTGGTTACAAGTAAACAGTGATTATATAAATAAATATAAATTTATATTTAAATTTTGTGAAAAAAAAAACATGAACCATCATTCAAAATTCAAAAGCTGTTTTACGAAATGGTTTTTTTCGTCAGAATTCGATGATATAAATTTACATGAATCACTATTTTTTCTTGTTCAAAATCTATTTAGAATGCAAAAATGGATTCAGTGTGCTGAAAAACTCTCAAGACACTCATACAGAAATAATCACTCAAATCTACGAATCCAATAATTTTTTACCGGATTTCAGGCAAATATCCCGAAAAAAATCATCATTTCGTAGAATCTTTAACCTACAATTAATCAAATTTGTGTGCTTTAAAATAAGAGAAGGCCTACTTTATACGTAAGAGTTAGGGTTTTAGGCCTACACTTTGCCATTTTTATTTATTTTATGCTTATTTTGTGTCCTTTTTAAATGGTTTTTCTGGAGGCTTCACCAGCTTGACGTTTCCATCCCGCTGGAAACAGATCCCGAGCATATCCTCCAACATTTCCAAATTGGAAATGAAAAATGGACACACATGGATTTGCTTTTTACGGATATTGCATCCTTTATACGCAGTTCTGGTAACATAGATATTCAATATAAGCATATATTTTTTTATTTAAAGAAATACATGGAAATTATAAGTTATTTATGTGTTTGCTTATTTATATATGAAAGTATACTCATAACATGTATATGTTAATTGAATTTAGGTAGTTGAGAGAAATGATTGTTATCCTTTTTACTAGGGTGATTTTATTCATGTTAATGATATATTGACAAAGTCTCGTGCTTTAGCAAAATTCAGTTTACCCTGAGGACCATCTTTGGGAACCATTTTTGGAACGAGGAGAAGTACATGGACGTTTTTCAAAATATATATTCCAATTTTTGTCAATTGGATTAACTTGAGTGGCTAAAAGGAAAGATGTTATCCTCTTCCATCCAGATTCAAATCCCACATTGTGATATGCTTACTCTCTCTTCCTGAACCAATTATTTATTGTTAACCTGACCTTGAACGCTAAAAATCCCCATTTACTCCAGATACCCTTTTCGAAATTTTGAAATAAGAAAAAGTGAAAAAATACATTACGCAAAAATATTGAAAAAAATGTAACATATATACCTGCAAACCAGATCACTGAAACCAAGGAGGATTTCGTATCAGATCGTTGAAATCGAGTATTTGAAACAAAGTCATGGACAAAGGAAAAAATCGATATAGAATGATGCCAAAAAGCCTACAATTCCTACAAACGGTAATTAGGAAATTATTGCATGCGTAAAGAAAGCCTGCAATAAATGGGCAAAAGCGTTGGAATGATGGGCTAAATAAACACAAGACCACGTAGACACGTATAGGTAGCCCCCTATATTAACTCTACGGTGGCTTAATAAAAGTAGCGTGGCTGCCATCATGTAGGCCCGCTTCAAGGTGGAACCACCTTCATACTTCACTGTTTTTCTAATATACATTCCCATTTTCTATATAAACACTAGTCCAATCTAGACATGTATAGGTAGCCCCCTATATCAACTCTATGGTAGCTTAATAAAAGTAGCGTGGCTGTCATAATGTAGGCCCGCTTCAAGGTGGAACCACCTTCATACTCCACTGTTCTTTCTAATAAACATTTCCATTTTCTATATAAACCCTAGTCCACGTATACACGTATAGGTAACCCCCTATATTAACTCTACGGTAGCTTAATAAACGTAGTGTGGCTGCCATCGTGTGGGCCCACTTCAAGGTGGAACCACCTTCATACTTCACTTTCTAATAAACATTCGCTTTCTTTTCTCTGATGTTGAGCTCTCTTCTCCATCAAAATCTTTTGATCCCTTTAAGGTGAATAGTGTTGCTTCTGTCTTTACAGCAGTGTTGATTAATTCGTCGATTTTTCACAACTTTTTCCTCCTCCCGATTTTTATTCTTTAAAAAGTCGTGATTTTTACGTTTTTGAAAAAGTCGCGACTTTTAGTAAAAGTCGGCGACTTTTATCCTAAAAGTCGCGGTTTGATGTTAAAAATCGTCGGACGTCTAAACCCGCGGGCATAAGGTCAAGTTTTTAGTTTTTTTTTTGTCATTTCTAAATCTTAGCTTGTGGAGAAGGAAGGAGAAGGGTTTGTGGTCTTCCTCAATCACTGTGGAGGCAACTTAACAACCATCATCATCACCATCAAGGATTTCTAAGTGGAGCAAGGGTTCAATTTCATTTACCAACGGTGTTGTGAATCTTTAGGCTGCTTTAGGTATGTATCTAAATCCCTCAGTGTTAATGTTTATTTTCCATAGAATTTTGCAAAATTTTAGCGCCTCTTTGTTTACCTCACGTTTGTTTTGTTTTGGTCATTTTGGGTTTTCGTGAGACGATGTGTGTTTTTCTTTTGTGGGACAACAAGGTTTGGTGCCTGTGTTGGTTTTTTGTCGATACTCTTGTGTCGTTTTTAGGTTGCTTTAATGATCTAGTCTGGGATTGGGTTTTGTAGTAGGTTTGTTATTTTTTTGGTGGGGTTTATTATGGTTTTGTATTTTTGTGCCTTAGGGTTGAATTTTAAAGTTGTCAATTTCATCAAAGTAATGCCCAGAGAGCCTTTGGGATCCATTTGGGTGTGGGATCACGAGATGGGACAAGCCCGGAAGCAAAGGATGATTAGGACTTGTGGGTGAACATGGAGGAGAGGGGTTTGCAGGTTGAAATATCATTTGGCTAAAATCCTAGGGCATGATGTTGTGATTTGTCATGAATCAACCCCGGAGATTATGAGAATTACGTTTGATGCACTTGAAACAAAGGGTAAAAATAAAGATGAAAAAGCAACAAAGAAGACCGAAATTTCATTAAGAAGATTAGGGACATATGTATGGGGGCGAGGAGTGGTGGGAGGGCTCCATAGTAGTTGGAATTCTTTGTGGGAGGCCTTCATCTTATTTTCGAGGCAGACCCTTACAGACATGCGATACGGTATCCGGTCAATGTTCGAAGAAGGAGAGAAGCGGAGACGGAGTTGGGAACATTTTTGCGGGTGACATGCCTCTCATTGTCACCGGAATGATCAATTTTGGCAACCCGTGTGGTGCCATTGTTATTTATTAGCCTAGAGTATAAATCCCTACAACGAGAGATGCAGGGAGCCAATTCTTCAAGAATAAAATACGGACATCAACTCCTAGATTGTGATTCCAAAAGTCGTGGGAATCTCACAGATGTAGGAAGTGATATACGATAGTTGGACAGATAGGAATAATAGGTCCCTTCTCAATTTCTTGGTACATTACATTGTCCTAGAAGTACCATGTTTATCAAATCAATAGATACATGGCACATGTAAGAAAGATGCAACATTATTCAATAATGAAGTTGATGGATACATTCGCTCCAGAGATACGGCGTGCATAATATTGGTACAAATCATAACGGATAATACGACTAATTATGTGGTTGTTGTAGGTTGCTTATGGAGAGGAATTGTTCATTGTTTTGGGCTCCATGTGCTGCAGATTGTATTGATTTGATTCTCGAGGATATGGGGAAACCCTATTTCATCAAGGAGGTGATTGATCGAGCTAGGAGCATCCCCAAGTTCAAATATAACCATGGCCCCAGGTTCTTAACCTCATGAGAAGCCACACAGCTTGAGGGAGTTCTGGCGTCCCGCAATCCTCGTTTGTCACAAACTTCGGCTACTCTTCGGTCTTGCTTCAATGCTCGGTTTAGGTTGCAAACAAATGTTTTATTTATGATAGGTGGCGGGATTCTACATACTCGCGAGAGAAAGAAGGATGAAAGCCATTGCTAAATTGATTGTCTGATAGTCCCAAAAGGAGTGGTAGAAGTGTGCTTAATGAGTGAACCTTTGGTAAAGGGTATTCGAGATGAGATGATGGTGATAAGCCTATAATGGGCTATTTGTATGAGGCCATGGATAAGGCCAAAAGCTATTAGGGCTTATTATGTGTGGGAAAGGGTAGCCACGGGTTTCATGGTGAGGTTGTGCTGGGATTTGATTGATACCGATGAGCCAGGGATGTATGACCCATTCATGCGGCAACAAATTTTCATAACCACATTTCCTAAATGCAACTTTGATTTGATAAGTGGAAGGGCTCATGTTTGTCTTCAGAGGATGGTGCATGATGTCGTGATTCGCCTTGATATAAATCGCGAGATAGAGATGTACCGGGATGGCACTGGACTATTTGTCTATGAAGATGCTATTGCTTCACGGAACATTTTGTTGCCACGTAAGTCATTAAAATTTAGAAGATAGTTCAACTTAGAACTTTATGTTTTAAAATTCAAATTTCAATTATGTATTTTAAATTTAAAATTTATTTTAAAGTTCAATTATATGTTTTATTTATATTATCTTTTTCTTTTCTTATTTTTGTGTAAGATGTTTGGTAGTGAAACTATGGTTACAAGAACTTAAATTCTGACTATATCGAATCGGAAGTCAAACATGTACCCTCTTGGGATGTGGCATAATTAGGTATATTTGAAAATACCTCAACATACAGGGTTAGAACTTATGGCAGGTTACATTGTGTAATTTGTAATTTATGAGTCTATGACCGTCTAATATATATTATACTTTATGAGTCATGACCCTCAAAAGTTAAAAACTCATTAAATGTTTTATGACCCTCTGGAGTTGGAGTTCTCGCGTCTCAATGACTTGGTGTATGTTCATTACAATCTCCGAATATGGTTGAGACAAATGGATAGAACACTGGTTGTGGATGCCATTTCCTTGGACAGTATTGATGTGATGGGTGGTGGGGTGGAGTGGGATGCCTGCCATGGAGGGCATGGATGGATGAGGGAACCCTGAAACAACAATGGGCCTTGGAGGCAGGAGGATGAGGGGTGTGCAGGACGTCGTGGGGTGTGCCGGTCATGGGCTGACTGGCGTGCGGTGCGTATATGGACGTTGTGCATGTGCACTGTGGGATGGGGATATTTTACTGGCATTGGGAGTAGGGCAGAGCAGCCCTTATATTTTCTTAGGTAGTGGGGTGCGTGGTGTTGGATGGCTGTGGCTGTGGACAGACATTTGTGTGGGCTCGGTGTATGTCAGACGTCTGGGACTCCGTCGTGTTGTTGGATCGTGGGATGCGACATGAGGTTATGTAATGTGATTATTCGTTTGATTGTATGGCACTTTGTTTGTCCACTGGTGACTACGTATGTGATTTCTCATGTTTGTGTTTGTCACAGAAGTGTTGTTGTTGCTTTATATGTTTTGGAATTTTGAAAAGATGAATATGTTTTTGTATTTTTGTGTTTGTGGTGGTTTTCCGGTTTTTTGCCGAAACGATTTTTTCCAGGCCTGTGGATCTGGGCATAATCAACACTGCTTTACAGTGACCTTCAGGGGCTGTAAGATGGAAAACTGACAATCAACATTATGTGACAATCTGCAATCTGTTGTGTGAAGAAATTTGAGGTCCTAATAGGAAACGCAACAGACACAATGTATGATGACCTCTTGTTGAGTGAGAGCAGGCAATCAGCATTGTGTGTCAGTGTATTTGTGTGAAAATGTGAGGAGTCCCCATAGAGCTACTTAACAAGAGCCTATCATATAATGACCTCTTGGTGGAAGGCCTAACTCAAATTTTCAAACTTTTTTTTCTCACTGTTTTAGGACTGTCTTTTTGCTGTCCAAAACAGCCAACTAATCTTAACTTTACCCACTCTGAAATTTTCCCACAAGCTTTGGTTTGATGTTCTTTAATGTCACTTGTTATAAGGTTTAATTATGGAAATTTTTACGCATCCAAATTAGCCTTCTTTAGCATGCATTAAACATCAAACACACACCTCTAGAATCTTTAACAAACTACAACAAAAAATACTAAGCAAACACTTGACAAATGTACACAAGTGTTTTTGTTCAACATGACCTTGGAAAAAAACTCATGGGGAAAACCAGTAAGAAAGATAGATATACATATGGAGATCTGAAAGCAAATGCTACAAAGTAAATACCCCCACCTAACGAGATGGGAGGGCTTTATAGCTCTTTGAAGAGCCTCTTCCTTCAGGTCCAAGCAGAGGGTTTTCCGTAATTGAAAAAAAAATTGGACCATTAAGAAATGGTTTCTACTTAGGAATGGGATTGAACATATATGTGTTTTCCATATTATGTTAAAATTATATATATATAAATATAATAGATAAAATAAAGGGTATGGTTGAATGGTAAAATTTATTTTTTCCAAGGAGAACATGTGGGTACGATCCCCGCTACCCGCCATTTTCAAATGAATATGAAAATGAATAGTTCAAGTATTGATCGTATGTTTTATTTTCCTCACTTTTCATTCTATTATAAAATGATCTACTTAGGAATGGGATTGAACATATATGTGTTTTCCATATTATGTTAAAATTATATATATATAAATATAACGAATAAAATGCGGGTATGGTTGAATGGTAAAATTTATTTTTGCCAAGGAGAAGATGCAGGTTCGATCCCCACCACCCACCATTTTCACATGGAATATGAAAATGAATAGTTCAAGTATTGATCGTATGTTTTATTTTCCTCACTTTTCATTCTATTATAAAATAGAGAATGGAGAGAGTAATCCTTTCCAGACCAAAATACTTCTTATCTTCTGGTCTGGCGAAGACGGGCCAAGGAACCTGATACAATCAAGCTTCTTCTCAAACTTGCAAAGGAATCCCTCTAACTTGTGCTTGCTACATGCACCCCACTTGGAAAATGTGTATGTTAGCTTGTGCTTGCGTCCTCTCTAGAAACCCTAGCTCTTGGGATGAAGTAAGCACCCCTTCCTTTGTGTTGGATAGCACTTCTCACAAGTGTGCCTCCACCAATACAATGAAGCACTCCTCCCTCATATGTGGCCCTCAAGGTGAAGTGCACCCCTCAACCATCTGCGCCCCTACCTCAAGCTCTTGGTGCACCCTCTCGCACATGCGCCCCTCTCAAGCTTTTGGTGCACCCTCCTCTACTAGTGCACCCCTACACAAGAAAGACACTCCACACTCAAGCTACCTTGCTCAAGCATCCATGGTGCGCCCTCAACCTTTGCTCCTCCTCAACAATGGTGCACCCATCTCCTTGGTGTGCCTCTCTTCTCCAAAACCTCACTTCCTCTCTTCCTCTCCTTCACTCCAATCTCAAGAGTGAACAATGAATCTCACTTTACCCTCCTTTGCCTCCTTTAGCCTAATCCTTAAGGCTAACCTAGAAACTAAAGACTCAGACCCTAAGCCTTCCTCCAAGATGAGTGGATGAGATTAGATCTCATAAACCCACTTAAGTTTCCATTGTTTGCTTTATGTTCATTAATTCACACTTAAATGAATTAAATGTCACTTTATAACTTAAGTGACTAATTTCACTTTATGACTTAAGTGAATAAAATCAAAGTGAAATTAGAACATAAAATAATAGCAAGGATAATACTCTCCCCTTTGTGTTTAGAGACTCACAAAGACAAGGGAACCACTTTCTTTGGTACCCAAATCTCAATACTGTTCTTTGGTACCCAAATCTCAACACTGTGGGCCAGGGTACAAAGCCATCTGGAAATGATCACCAGTAGCAATCAAGAAATATCTGTGTGAAATGATTTGCAAATGAACTTCTACCGTGGACCGGGATATAAAGCCATCTGGGAATGCTCACCAGTAGCAATAAATAAATCTCAGTGTGAAAAGATTTGCAAATGAACTCTCTGCGTTAAAAGAAGAGAGCTACTTGCAACAAAAGATCTCTGATACTCAGTATCATTTGCTAATCAAGAAATATCTGTGTGAAATGATTTGCAAATGAACTTCTACCGTGGACCGGGATATGAAGCCATCTGGAAATGATCACCAGTAGCAATAAAGAAATCTCAGTGTGAAAAGATTTGCAAATGAACTCTCTGCGTTGAAAGAAGAGAGCTGCTTGCAACAAAAGATTTCTGATACGCAGTATCATTTGCTAATATGGGCATTAAAAATGGTTCATTAGAAGACCATGTCACCAAATCAAGTTAATGATCCAATCATGTTGATGGGATGTGGCATCGCCATCCATGCATTTTCCGCCATGGAACGGGAACCCACTCGTACCCATTCAATTTCGGGTCAATAAACACAGCCTATTTTCAGTATTAAAACTAGATCTGGCTTCCCAAGACTTGTGAAGCCAACTGCACTGTGAATGAGTGCATGAGTGATATCAAATAAAGATGCGGTGGAAATATGCAACATACACCAACAATATTCATGGTAAGCATGAGTTTATGTTCATGAGATTCTCACAAACACTGTATAAATTCACATCCCTGTGAATGAGTGCATGAGTGATATCAAATAAGGATGTGGTGGAAATATGCAACATACACCAACAATATTCATGGTAAGCATGAGTTTATGTTCATGAGATTGTCACAAACACTGTATAAATTCACATCCATAACAGAAACAGACACTTAAATTGCAGAATTACAAAAAGATATAGAACACTTATCTTTCAAACAAAGATGGTCCAAAAACAGGTTGCATTTGTGTGATTTACCACACGACCACAGGCATCCAGTGCAGATGCCACCCCCAAGCCAGGCTAAGAACCCACCAAGTTGAAGAAACCAGCCTAAAACCAGAGTAAAGACTAACAATGCACTCAAACCAACCCAATTGCTCTCATAACTTAACCAATCTGTTCACTACAAAGCACCCCAGGTACCTCATCCAGTGATCAATCAGCCATGGCACTCTATTCCAATCCCCTACACAAACTCAAGGGAAGGCCTTTCCTTTCTCTGCTCACCAGTCCCTCAGGAATCTCCTTCCCTCCAGTGCATGCAAAAAGAGTCCAATTCATTGACTGTCTTCTAGGAATAACTTGGAAGAGTAAACTCTTCAGTGCATGCAAAAAGAGTCCAATTCATTGACTGTCTTCTAGGAATAACTTGGAAGAGTAATACTCAAGCTCTTAAGCATAGTAAGAGTCCAATTCATCGATTGCCTTTTCAGAATAACTAGGAAGAGTAGTACTCAAGCAGCCAATGAGCAGTAATATGAAGGGGATAAAGGTTTCCTAACTTGCCCAGCCAATCTATCCTTCCTCCCTTCTCAGAATAACTAGGAAGAGTAGTACTCAAGCTCTCAAGCAGCCAATGAGCAGTAATATGAAGGGGATAAAAGTTTCCTAACTTGCCCAGCCTCTATGCTCCTCTACAGCCAATCTATCCTTCCTCCCAGGTCTGCATAAACACCTATCATAGCACTGATTTTGGACATTTTCAGATTTGGATTATTAAGTAACCAGTGGAAAACAGAGCTTGGAGAGCTTGTGGAGAGAACGATGAAAGTGAAAGTCAACAAATTCCCGTGATATGGGAATGAAAGGACTTTCACAGTTTCTCGATATGATTGTACTTTTCCCTCACGCCCATAAAGTCCTCACCAAACTCTTGTTGTGTTCACAATTGGCTTTCTAAGTAAAAGGTGATGAGTGAGCTTCGCCCATATACTTTTCCCTCACGCCCATAAAGTCCTCACCAAACTCTTGTTGTGTTCACAATTGGCTTTCTAAGTAAAAGGTGATGAGTGAGCTTCATTTAATGCACATGATGGAAAATATGTGACTTCTTAAACTAACACTCGACAATAGAGGCTTTGTTTCCCATTGGCCCCCTTTCATCTTTCCCTGTTGTGGACTCATAACTCCCTTCTGTTCTCAACAACGATCTTGGACAATTTTTTTTTTCCAAGAAAAATCTCATGGGATCCCTTCTTCCCCGGAATATCTAGATGGAAAGCGGCTCAACCACCAGCCACAATAAAGGCTGATAACTCTGAGGGACTCAAGCAGATTTGACCCTGTGACCTATGGCATCCTCGTCAGCAACAAGCCTTGGACGAAATAGTCAACCAATTGAGTTAACCCTTGGGACTATTTAGACTATTTTATATCGTATACTAACATTATTTTTTTACATCGCTTTGAATGCATTATAGTAGCGCTTTGAATGCATTGTAGTAGCACTAGCACACAGTCCATAGAAAGTATATTTACAGCATCTCTAAATGCTTAGCCATTCTCTACTCAGACCCTGGCCTTAAGCTCTGCACTATGAATCTAGATGAGACATTTACAACACTTATGTTATGGTGTCAATTATTTAAGCTCATATGGCTTGATACCCATCATTATAACCACGTATTTACAATTTATGCATAATCTGGTCCAATACCTTCCGAGGATCAACACTGGGATATTACAATGGATATTATATTATTATTAGAAACCTTTAAACAAACCAGCAGTGTTTTGTTCAACAAACACGTTGCTGGACTCGAACAAAGAACTGAGATGTGAACCATATATGAGAGAGAAATAAACTTTGCCGTAGTCTAAACATCTACGTTTTGGCCCTTTCTCCAGCGATATTTTCCAGGATATTTGCTCGAAATCCGGCGAGAAATTGTTGGATCTGCAGATTTGGGTGGTTAATTCTGTATAATCCGAGTGCCCCAGAGATTTTTCAGAACCATATATGAGAGAGAAATAAATTTTGCCGTAGTATAAACGTTCTACGTTTTGGCCCTTCTCCGGCGATATTTTCTGGGATATTTGCTCAAAATCCAGCAAAAATTGTTGGATCTCCAGATTTGAGTGGTTAATTCTGTATAATTCAAGTGCCCCAGGGATTTTTCAGCATGCTGAATCCATTTCTACATTCAAAAATGGGTTTTAAACAACAACAAAAAATAGTGATTTTGCACAAATTTATGTCATCAAATTCCAACAAAATAGACCAAAACGTAGAACAGTAGACAATGCCATAAACTTTGTGAAGTTGACAATAAAGTTCCCTTGCCTTTGATGCTGCTCTCCCAGGCAGTTACTCCTATGGTAGATAGAGCTGCTATGAACATTTAGCTCAGCTAATCCTGTCTCGGACCTGCTCATGCCCTCATTTCAAGTCCATACGGTCTACATTAAAAGGCGTAGCCCTCATTTCAAGTCCATTCGGTCTACATTAAAAGGCGTAGTATCCATTCATATGCAATCTGTTGATCAAGTCATACAAATTTGTAAAAACTTGTCCAGACTCTAAATGGCTATCGGTAATTAACGGATAGTACGGTGGTTCTCTGTTAACCCAAACCCTCTAAACATAATATATTCTTCAATGTACCTTTGAAGCATGCAGACTATAAAGCAATAGATATAAAATTGTCCTGTAGCTATTACGAATTGACCAATGAAACTACATGGCAACAACCAGCAGATACTCTCCTTGTGTTCTTCACTGCAATGCCACAGGTTTTTCAGAAAGATGTTTCCAAGCGCATTCCCTGAAGCAGAAGACTATTGCAATTCAATCCAGATAAGAGGTTGACAGCAGGAATCTGGTTCTTTCTTACCTCGTGATTTAGGAGCTATGCATCTTTTCGCATTGTTTTTCCCCAGTGAATTCTGTGCAATATGCAGCTATGGCAATCAACTGCCTCTGGTTGCATGTTATATGTAAACAAAAACTTGTTGTTTGGCCCTTCTAATTTTCATTGCATCTGTTTCCAATGTTTATTCCTGAATCCTGAGTAAATCTTTGTGATTTGAAGCTAAAGTTGTAATAGACTGTCTGTAACTGTATCTCTTATGTAAACACGACATTGTTTTTGGGCATTTATAATCTTTAAATTTACTTTCTTCCATGCCTATCGTTGTTCATAGTTTGTTGATGCTGCTTCATTCTTTTCAGAAAGTTTGTTTGACATGTTTGTAAAAACAACACATACATTTTACACTATTTCACTCCTCTACTATGGTCATGCTTCTGTCAGTGCAAGAGTCTTTTCCCAGTTTTGCTTCAAATGATTGAATGAATGCATTTGCAAATATTGGCTGAGCAAAACAGTTGGGAAAAGATCAGGGATAATTTTCTTGTGGTGTACCTGACCACCCATTTGCCTGCGGGGACAGTGGGGTACTGGGAAATTTCAAAATTTCCCTCTGAATCCACCCATTAAAACTCAACTCTGATACCAATATATGTTATGCCCTGCCATACGATACAATTTTACATGCATAATGACGTGCAGATTCATTCAAAACTCATACAAGCATAAGATATACACATGCACAGCTATTATTTCAGCATACAGCAATTAAACAGTAATAATACACAGAATTAAAGAACATAAAAACACATATAAACATAGCACTTATCTTTTATGAAAGCACCAACTGGCTACAGACCTTAGACGTTCCTCCTAGCCATCGACTCTGCTGCTCCAGATCCCTCAGCAGCAGGTCACCCCCAAGTTGAGGCTATGACTCCACCAGGGCAAAGGCCTCCAGATCCCTCAGCAGCAGGTCACCCCCAAGTTGGGGCCATGACTCCACCAGGGCAAAGGCTTCCTAAGCCAACTAAGGTCTAACAGTCCGTACAGAAAGTGCACCAAGCCAAGGTACCAAACTCCTGCAGCAAATCCAACCAGCAAACTCTCATTCCCCTCAGCCTGCACAACCCAAGGAAGTGTGCCCCCTTCTCTGCTCCACAGTCACTCGGTCTGTCCCACTTCCCTTCCAAGGCTCCAACACAGGCCAGACAGGAAGTCTTTGAGCTGTGGCTCCAGGAACTCCAGCTGCACTAATGGAGTCTCCAGGCACCCTCTAGTTCTCACACACTATAGGCAACCCACCCACACAATTCTCCCTCCAGGGCTCCAGCCTTCCCCAAGGCAACCCAAGGAGAATTGTCAGCAGAATTCACCTAGAATTCACTCAGGGTTCACAAGGTAACAAGGTTATAATGGCTTTCCTAGCTCACACCCCAACATACCAAGGCAACAATGGTAGCCAGAATGAACAGAATGGCACTATTTTCCACTAGGCTCTCAACTTAAATATGCATGGCTCCTTTTTTACAAGTCGCAGTCAAGAAGCCATTCTCCCACCACTCGGGAACTTGTCACGTCACTTAGGAACTTTGGGACATCACATGAAATCAAGACTTAGGATTAGGAATATTTTATTATATTCTTTGCTTAGCCCCCTTCCTAAGCCCCTTAGCACCCTTACCTTTCCCTCTTGTGAAGTCTTAGCCCCCTTCCTAAGCCCCTTAGCCCCCCCTTACCTTTCACTCTCGTGGAATCCTAGCCCCCCATACTCTTTTGCCTCTCTGGTCTGCAGCCATGATGTATTTTATTAATGCGATTGTATGTACAGATTACATTACAGACTCTCTGGCCCAAAAGCATTACAGGCACTCTGGCCCAAAAACATACTGGCCCACTAATGGAGGAGCATCATCAGCAAGCACACGTAGAGAGACAACTAAATGCCTCAGCGCGCCTTTGAATCATTTCGGAATCTTAAACGCTGGTGTTTCCTGCAAATCTTTTTTTTGAACTGATTGAAAACTAAAGAAGATCAAAACGCTTGGGCGCTGAATGATCACGAGTGATCTGGGAGTTTCACTCCTAGACTTTAATGTCACAGAAATTAAGTGGGAGTCTTTTTTTTTCCTTGAGATAGAGGTAGTCGGGGGGGAACCCTAGGAGCCCTCTGGGATAAGTAAAAGTATTGTACGCCCAAATGAGGTTGCTGAACATGGAGGATAGTTGAAATTTGTTAGGAGATAGTCGAATTTTAATTGTTGTTTTTCATAGTTGTAGCCATTTTTACATTGAATGAAGATAACAAGGGAAAATTGATCCAAATGTGTGTGGAGTTGTTGCTGCTAAACTCTTCTCTGTCATTTTGTGTTTTCATGAATGCATGATTTATATTGTTGAATGTATGAATCTATGAAATGCTAGATAAGTTTCAATCGTTTCTCTTCTGAGAGCTCGGATGCAAGGAGTGCATATTGTCCGCAAGGAGTGCGTCAACAAGGTCTAGATCTGACTCATGAAAGCTTAGAAGGGATAACAGGAAGTTTAGGCCGAGTGTTGCAAGGAGTGCACAGGGTCAAGAATTGACTAAGTGTCGAGAAATCGAGAGTGCGTAGAGAGATTTCTTTTGAAGAAATCACTAAGTTCGAACATCGTCAAAGATTCCAAGTTCGCAAGGAGTGCGCCGGAGTAAAGCTCAGGAGAGACAGCGACAAAGAATCAACATATAGGGAGAGATCTGTTGAAGGGTGCGAGACGGTTGAAATCCCTTCGGAAGGTATCGAGATCACGAACAGTCATTAGATCTCAAGAAGGTGCAAGGAGATTACACCTCGAAGTCTTTAGGACTTCGCATGTTCGGAGGTTTTTGTTTGCGAAGGAAGCAAACTTTCCGAAGCTACGAAACCCGAAGTCCATCTGGACCGTATATCCGTTTAGAGGAAGTGAAATCGTTCAAGACCGTCGGATCTGGGAAAAGTTACGCGGTTGTTAGCCAAGAGTTCCTTCGGAGATTCATGGATCGGAGGATTCGGAGTATCGAGGAGTCAAGACTCCCAAAATCACGAAGTCGTGAAGAGCGAAGAGATCGCCATCGTTGGTCATCTGAGGGAGCGCAAACCGTAGATCTGGTTCCGAGTATAACTCTGTCGGTTTGGAGTCCGTGTAGAAAGAGACCAGCCGCACACAAGGCAGTCGAAGACCGAAGTCGTGAAGGCACAAAGTGTGACAAGATCATCGTCCTTGATTATCGAAGGGAGCGTGAACCGTAGATCAAGTTCCAAGTAACTCCGTCGGTTCAGAGTTTGCGTAAAAGGAGACCAGCTGCACCCAAGCCAGCTGAGGTCCGAAATCGCGAAGCGCCGAGAGATTAGCCCCAGGGCATAGCCCGAGGACGAGTGAAGGGACTAGCGGAAAAGAGCTAGCACCCAAAGTTCTGAGTCTACAGAAGCGCTAAGGAAGGGGCCCGCAGGTTCCATAAGACTTGCGCTTAAGGAGAAAAAGAGGACCTGTGTAAATTGTTCCAGGGCCATCGAAGGTCTGAAAGAGTTAATCCAGCTCAAAAGATTAAGATCCTTGACCGGGAGGTCGCGAACCCTTTAGGAGAAGGTCTGAAGAGCTAATCCAGCTCAAGAAATTAAGATCCTTGACCAGGAGGTTGCGAACCCTTTAGGAAAGAAGGGGGGTTTGCACCACCCACCAGCCTATCTAACATATGTACACATCACAACTTGGGGATCGAATCGCGGTATTACATTTCTGCTTCTGAGGTCACCCACCAGGTTTAGTCAAGATTATATTTTCATTTATCAGTGCAAAAATCAACACTTGACAAGGATTGTGTTTTATCAATTTGCCTTCGGTTTACCTCTCTGCCTACAGGTATAGCTGAGGCAGCTTGTAATTTTGTATTTTAATTTCAACCTAAAAAACATGGTTTTCAGTAAAAAAAGAAAAAAAACGGCTGAGCACAAATATGTTCTTGTCTTTATTGTTACAGTAAGCCTTGAAACACCCTTTCTTTGCACAATTTCAGAGTCCAATGGATGTGCCAGTGGGCAACTGAACTATCAGGATCCCAATAAATGACAACACAAAGTAAGTATGAACTCGTTATATGATTGCTATTCATCAACATAATGTATGTGTGTGTGTACAGAAGGCATAAAGGAAAATTAGAAATCAGAATTAGAATAATCACTAGCCACCAACCAGTACAAAGCAATGCAATGAACTCTGTGGTATTCAAAATCTGATTGTGCATGTTGCATTAGACAGAAAGTAAGTGAAAGAAGTTGGGTGATGTAGGTTTACCATTCAGGAATTCAAAAAGTGCCTATGTTCGGAGCAGGAGAGGAAGAGACTCAAAAAGGAGGAACACGTTGAAAAAGAGCAAGCCCGACTCGTTCCCTTAAATAGAGTATTCTATTACTTATAGCCTACATGGAAAGCGAGGAACGGGGCACTTGGTGATAGTGTAGGTAGCAGGAGGTAGTGAGGGAGAATACCCAGTAATGACCCCTAGCACTAATAGCCTATATATAGAACATGAAATGGCATAGATTATCATTATGGCATTCTGTAAACAGAAAAACTAAGGGTCCCGAGTTTTACAAGTAGCGCCCAATTGATTGCTGTAACAATAAAAATGATGCATGGAACAAGCATGTTTCAATAACTTGACTTAAGGTACTAATATGGACCAATCAGAAATATGGAATAATAATTTAGCCAGCGATGACAATATGTTTTTAGGGATTGCCCTCTCAAGTATGTTGGATAGGAAGATCTGTATCAAGCATGAAAGATGTAACCAATAGAGTTATAATTTTATCATTCGTCAATGCAGATATAACCAAAATCTCAGAGGCCTGTGCAAGCTTCACTAATTACAGTAGACAAATATAATGAGTTGAAAATCCATACTTCTCATTTCAAGTTCCAACCAAGCACAATTTCTTCTTTAGTATCTCATAGTTACAATAAATATTACCAAAAGGGTAACCAATGGACCTCAACACTGCTTAACCCACTCGATGGGAGAGCAACTCAATTTTAATAAAGAATAACACAACAAAAAGATCTGTAAGCTACTTACAATACAAGAATAACCCCTAAATGGCAATTACCAAAAATCATAAGCAGGTTAAGATAAGAGAATAGGCAGAAATCCTAACTGACATGCAGAACATGTCCTAACAATCAATGTACTATCATCCAGGCAACATAAACAGGAAAGCATATATTTCATATGGACCCCTTTTGTTTGAGTGTGATTTTATCACCCAAACTCAAAGCAATGCCCTGGGTTTTGCTTCTTATCCTGATATAACCACTCAGCTTGCCATCAGGTTGTTTCTCGACACTAACATTTACCAGTGCGTCTTCACCAAAGACACTTTTGGCATACAGATTTGCAGCTAGAAATCCACAATCTCCATCCAGTGCAGACCTAAGTTCAAAAAATAAAACTCAACATCAATCACCTCTGTAGATGCGGTATCTAACTCCAGTCAATAACCATTCAGCGATGTTAAGTTGGCCCATAGGAACATAAAAGTAACTAGGAAATTTGAAATACTTACAGAGGTGCGAGGCACTTCATGTTAGTCGAGTTCACAATATGGGTTAGGAACTCTTTTTCGTCCTGAATCGTTGTATTAACAGCCACCTGTCCAGATAAAAACAGCTCATGGTCAGAATGCATTGGGGTAAAAATATACAGTGATTAGATTAAATCTATAATTGGCAATAATACGAACTTAGTACGATGTTATTGTTGAGAACAGCTACATATATCTCTATGCCTTACAAGGAATGGTTTGGATTTACCTTGTTTTCCCATTCAAACTCGGCCCACATGTTCCTAAAAGCAACATCAGGACAAGTGGCTGGAGAGATGTAGTCCATGATATCTATGTGTATATCATTCAGAACAACTACATTGCGATCCAGCACACTAGTAGTCTCATAAACAATGTTACCAAATATCACGCCGGTTTCTGTTGAAGAAACCTTTATATTAGCTTTTATCTGCTTGCTGGATTCTGGTGCTAGAGTATAATTTTGTGGGCGTTCTACCAATTTAAGATCGCCCATGGTAGCCAATTCCAAGCAAAGATTCTGCAGCGTATCCTTTGTGCGGTTTATCACTGTAACATCAAGGACGATATCATATTGATGAACTGTAACATACGCCTCTGCATATACCGGATCACTGAAGCCCGTAAGTTGTAGAATCCGATTCAATTTATTCATACTGCCCCCATCCTTCACAAATTCTCCGGTAGCACGCTTCAAATCATCTTCCACCTCATCTTCTAATTCCAGCTGACTCATACCCTATCAACCAACAAAATGTCAGTTTGTCGACAAGTTGCACGCTCCTCAGGTTTGTTAATCAGCAAAGAATGTATTATACTTCCAGTCAGAACAACACATTAAGGAACAACAAATCAAGGCATCTTATATGGCTGCTGAGAGCTAAATTGCTACACCATGATAGTTGTCTGTAGGCAAGCACATGCATAGACACGTTATCAGAGAGTGACATATAATGACAAAACTGCACTATACACCCACATAGATCCATCTTCCAGATCTTTTAAGCACCTAGAGAGGAATCAAAAAGAAATCTGGATGAAAATCTCACAGTGCTTAATAGATCCCGAATTAAGATGGACGGCTATTACACATCTTGAAGTTGTTAATTTTTTTATTTTTTCAAACATTATATTAAACTGAATTATGCCACACATTCCATTTCAGTGTTAGACACAGACATTACACATCTCCTTCATATGGGGCTGTAGAATGCACCTAGATAAAGTACTTTGCTTCTCTCTGTGCAACAACATCAAACCAGAAGTAAAGGAAGTGGAGCCGAGCAACAAACAAAAAGTAAAGGAAGTGAAGCCAAGCACCAACAAACAAAAAATAAAGGAAGTGAAGCCAAGCATCAACAAACAAACAAAAAGTAAAAGAAGTAAAGCCAAATCTCATGGTGATTAATAGATCCCAAGATTAATAGATCCCAGGTTAAGATGGCCTGATATTACACATCTATCTCAGAGTTGTTATTTTTTAATTTTTTCAAAAATTATATTGGGCTGACTTATGCCACCTGTCATGTCAGTGTTAGGCACACAGACATAACACATCTCCCTCATGCTGTAGAATGCACTTCGCAACAGCGTCAAACCAGATGTAAAGGAAGTGGAGCTAAGCACCAACAAACAAAAGGTAACAAAAGGTAAAGGAAGTAGAGCCAATCAACAGTGGTGTGCCAGGGATCAGTGAAAGCAAGTAGCCAATATAGCCCCACAAGGGTTCAAGTACCAAGTGACATGCTTGTGCTTCTGCTTACACCTGTGGATGCTCATGCAACAGTGCTTGTGCTTGGGGCCAGAGAGAAGTTTTGGGTGACTTTGACAGAATAGATACTCCACTTGCAGCTTCTTAGCCGAAGAGCAACCAAATTGAATGGTGCTAATGAATTCCAGTAATGCTAAATCTGGGGGCATTAACTTTATTATGATAAAAGGAAGCTTAGTTCTAAATAAAGAAAGTAGAGCCAAGATCTACGGGACTACTTACCTTTCTGCTCTTTAACAAGCGGAAATCAATCAAGTCATCGGGCTGCGCGTGCGAGACTTGAGCTTTGGCTTTGTTCTCTTCTGTTTCTCGGAACTGCTTGTCAGCAAGCATATTCATAAAGCTCTCCCGACAAGACTGCAACCATACTTTCTTGAAGAAATCATCAGGGCAGGTTAGAATGCGTATGCAGAGACTAATCCGATCATAGGAGTCATCGTCAATTGGATGCGGAAGAACAGAAGATTGACCAAGGCGCAGCATAGAGACCATTATCAAAAGTGCTTCAGCAGCTGCCTTGTTCACTGCCACTCCAGAAGGCTGTACCTCGTCCAGACGAAGAATCAACTTAGTCAAAGTACAGGCAATCACAGCACCAAGAAAGAAATCTCCTGTTAAAAGGATTGATCTCAGATTTCCGGTAGCGGCAGCAGATCCTGGAAGCATCGCAGCAGTCGCAACGGCAATTTCTGAAGCAGCGCTCTGTGTAGCATAAGTTCCATCGGCAAGAATAGCAGGTCGCCTCGATGAGACGGTAATGGCGTTTGCTGGTTGAGATTTGTTAGTCACCAAACCCTCGGCATCCTCGGCCACTGTGTAAAATGGCAATTCCCCGAGGCATTGATTAATGGTCGAGATGCCATTTTCTACTTCGGAAAGAGAGAGGCAGTACTCTCCAATGATCCAAAGCGCACATGAACAGACACGAGAAGAACGGATCTGATAGAAAGTATCCAAAAGCCTTGCAATTATCGAAACCCTGAGTTTAGGGTTAGTCTCGATGATCTCGCGCACGAAGAGCACGACATCCATAGCAGACGCAAGATTGCTGTCCCCTAAGAATTCCATCAGCAGATGAACAACAGTGCTTGCAACTTCCGGGAACTTAACGGCACACGAATGGATCGCCTGCACTAGCATTTGCCTGTACTCTCCATTCTTCTCCAATTCCCCGCTCTGGGTTTTCACGACCTCTTTCTTCAGCGTCATGACAACCTCATCGATATTCCTGGGAGTGATCAATTCCAAGGCTATATCCAACGTCTTCCTCCGTATATCCAGATTCGGACTCGAAAGCGCCCGCAACACATCCATGATCATATCCACCATAACATCCCTGTGTGATACCTTGAGCTCCTGCAACCGATCCAGCACAATAAGCTTCACATTGTTGTCGCTCTGCGACAACAAGAGCTGGCAGTAGGTATTCGCCGCAGCCCGGATTGCTGTCGGGGCCGAAGAAAGACTCACGAGAGTTGCCGCGCACTCGTACATGACCGCGGTGGACGACGAATTTAGCAATGAAATGATGATCTTGATGTATTTCCCCTTCTCCGCGGGGTTCGACCTGCAGACCTTCCGGATCAGCTCGAGAACAACCATCTGCAGCAAATCCCCCCATTTCGGCACGGCGTCGAGGTTCCGGATAAGGTAACCGATCGCACGCTCCTGAGCGCAATTGAACAACATCAAGAACGCATTTCGCTTGGCAGACAAATCCTGCTCTGTCGCCAGGACCTTTTCTATCATCTCTGGCGCATCGACAAGCAGCTGCTCTCCCTGCGGCAGCTTGTAGATGGACATCACCGCCAAAATAGCATTCCGCCTAATGTAGGGATGGCGGTGCTCTAGATTAGCCAAAACAGAGGGTACCAGGGGCTCAATCAGCTCGCTCTCATTTAACCTAGACAGAAACCTGAGAGTCACCCCCCTGATGTACTCATTGGGATGCTGCAAATTATTTCGGAGGTTTTGGCAAATGAGAATCATTTCTGGCAGGACCTTGCCCTTGGAATCAGTTTTGTCAACGATCTCCAAATACAGGAGGAGCAATTTCTGTATGGTGTGATCTTCTGAGGGGAGCACGTATCTGACTATGGTGATGAAGAGCTGCGGGAGACTGTCTCCGTTCAAGAGGAGCATTATGGCCTTCTTTAGGGCCTCGATCTTGCGCTCGACGTCATTGCCTTCCAGGGATTCTTTGATCTCGTTCGCCATGGCCGGGTTCCCCTTGTCGAAGTGGATCAGCAGACTGCATGATTTCTCCATTTTGTTTGGCCACGAGGGTTTGTAAGGTTTCGACAGAGAGGGTTTCTGGGGTTTCAGCAGCGGCAGATCTGAAGTTCGAATAGCCGAGGGCCTTCGTTCGATAGGAAATGCGGAGAGCGAATGACAGAGCTCTCCCGGAGGACGACCCTGGAATTTTATTTTCAAGGGCAGTATATCTGAGAGACTTATACCCCATTGGTTTTTGTACGATTTTTTATTTTATTTTATTTTTCGGGTTTATTTTTAAAGGTGTGTTGAAAGCTTCATCGAGATTTGGCTGGATGTTCTTACTTTAATAAAGTCTTTACATCTGGAGGGTGGGTGTATATAAATAATAGTTATAATTTTATGATTATAAAAAAGCTTTAAATTTATTATTAATAGTGGTATTATTAATTCGTTTACTTCATATTAATTTATCTTTTGAATATAAATATTTGCATCATTTGTTGTTTGTTGTATGGTTTATAAGTAAAAGCATTATTTTTTATATAAAAAAATAAAACTTATATGTAATGGTTTTATTGGATAATATATTCGAGTTTTTATTGTCATTTTGATTGTTTCCAATATTGTAAATTTGTAGATATCCAAAGTTTAAAGTTAGGCTTGACAGCTTAAATGTTTACATGGCGTGAGGTCCTGAAACAGGCCTGACAACTTAAATGTTTGCATACCACGAGGCCCTTAGATAGCTTGACAACCTTAAATGTTTACCTAAATAGGCTTTTCATAGTACAATTTTCCTTGAAATTTTTCATACAATGTTGCAGTGAGACAATATTGTTGTCCACCACTAGTTGAATAGGCATTGTATGTTTCATACTTCTTCTAAGCTTGGAATGCAATTTCGTCATCATTGAAGCTACATACATTGTTTACTAGTTCGGTGGGTGCTTCTTGTTCGTTGGTTCGTCGGTTGTTTGGTTCAACTTTGCAAGGTTGGGGTCCTGCATTCGCAGTTGGATCTTTTTTTCTTCTTTTTTTTGTCTTTGCGAGGTCCAAGTGTTGCACCCACAATTCGACCTGCGCTTCTGTTGTTCATCGTTTCGGATTAAGTTTCCATGCCATAATTTCATTTTCTATTCCTTCTTTGTTATTCAGTGTTTGTAGTTTGCAAGTAAGAATGTTTGCTTATTTCTACTGGCATGCTCGTCATATGTTTCCAGTTCCTTCTGTGCTTCGGCTATAGTTTGGTAATCGTTGGAGATACATATGTTGTTTACCGGTTTGGTGGTTGTTGCTTGTTCGTTGGTTCGTCGATTGCTAGTTGTTGTTGTTTGGCTCAAGTTTACGAGTTTGGGGCCCTCGGGCTACAGTTGGGTCTATTCGTGCTTTTTCGTTGGTTTGGTGCTTGTTGTTTTCTTTTGTTTACTTCGGCTTTGCAGGGTTGGGGTCCTGCGCTGGCAGTTGGACCTGTTTTTTTGTTTTTTTGGGGGGGTGCTTTGCATTGTTCAGATCCTGCAGTCGTGAGTGAACCTGCAGTTGTGTTGTTTGTCGTGTCTGGCGAAGTCGAGATCTAGCGCGTGTTTTGTGCCCACCTATTCTACTGTAAAATTTTGTTGATACTTCAGTGTTGACATGATACAAAATAGTGGCATAAGAAATAATTGGACAACTACATGTACAATTGCAATATCCGATGTTTCTTTGTTAAAATAAAACATGTGCAACATGCACTTATTAACCATATATGGTGAAATGTGCCCATATCACAATACAAGCTTTTGTATCCTCTACACGGACTGGTGTGACCACGATACAATTTGTCTTGTACTTGAGATATGATATGACACCAAAAATACTACAAAATTATATTTTCATGTCTGGAAGCATATATGGATACTTTGCCACATAAAACCAAAATCATTTAGCTATGGCTATGCAATTTCTTAATATTTTTGTGGCTTGTAATATATTTTGGACAGGGAAAAACTTTATATATTTACAACCATGAATGGAAAAAAGCAAAGGTTCATGTTTTTTACTATCTTTTATTCTATTCGTTGATTCTCATTTATTGTATGTACATATTACTTGTTCTCCGTTGCATACCAGCTTCCATTCATGTTCATTGTATTTTGTGTGTTCCCACATTCAAACAAACATAATAGCTAAAGAAAACGAAGGAGTCTTAAGTGCAGCGGTGGAAGAGGAGATACAAAGGTACATGCTTGTATTGTTATTTCATATTATGTTGTTTTGTATTTCATTTATTGTCTATATATGTGTTCACCTAGTTTATTGTATGTAGATATTGTGTACCTTCCTACATAATAACTTATCTTCATTACATGTCTTCCTGCATACTAACTTCCTTCATGTCCATTGTATTTTTTCCTGCATTGCTACATTTAAACAAACAGAATGGTTGGAGAGGACGATGGACTCTTTGGCATGAATATAGACAAGGAGTTATAGAGGTGCATATCTGTACTCTTATTTCATATTCCAGTGTTTTGTGTTTCATTTATTGTATGTGTATTTGTTCTACTACTTTGCACCTTTTTTACTATATGTATATACTACGTATATTTTTGTGTATTCTCATGTGAATCGTATTCTCTTTGCTACTACGTTGAAATAAATAGAATTGTATTTCTTTCTTTTACATGTCTTTCTTCATACTAACTTGCCTTCATGTCCACTATATACTCGGCGTTGTTGCCTTGGAAGAAACAGATTTGTTGGACAAGAAGATGAATTATTATATGCAACAACAGAGGGATCTGTGGTACAATCTTCGAAAAGGTATACCAACTGTGCTAGTAAATTAAACATACAAAACGGGTGGGGGCATATAATATTGGACTAGAAAATGATGATTTGGCAACAATGGGCCTTTGTGCCCTCCCCGTTTCTAATTTTTCCATTTTCTATTGTCCCTTTTGCTTTCTGATTGCTCTGCTTAGTCGTATTTCCGAAAATGCCATGGTGCGCGGATTGGCGAACTCACGGGTTCACATTTATGGTCATGCTTCTACCTTATTCCATACTTACCCACTTTGTCGATTGCAGGTGCCGGGCTGGCGGGTTCAAGATTGTGTCTCTAGCTTAAAAGGCTCTGCGATATACAAATTGGTCGTCGTGCCCCGCCATCACGCCCTATTTACTGTTACACATTTTTTCAGTCAAAAAATATGAGGCATACAATTTGACCCTCGGGTCCTCATATTTCCTGAGTATCCCTTGACACCCTATTTTGTATTCCATCTCCTTCGACCCTTCATGTGACATTAAGAATAATTATGGACAATATACAATGCATGTGCTTTTTTAGTCTTCTGATGTTCATCTACACATGCTTGCATCAGAAAAAGTTGGACTAGTGACATGGCCATGAGCAGTCAATCATCCCAAACATCAGCAGACCGACAAGGCCAAAGGTAAAGATGCATACATTTTGTTCCTCGTATGTTAACCAAACAAATATCCTGAGCTATTTATTCATCTATGGCATGGTGAATATGTTGATGTCATCTGTAACACATACTTTGCAGTTCACAAGAAGTATCAACAAGTGCAAGCGAGACGTTGAACAAAGCGCAGGTTCTGCAGACTAAGA
>SNQJ01S0043686.1:13022-25851 GCA_010110895.2 Picea sitchensis
TGCACTTTAAATAATCCTCTTTGACTTTGTCACTTCACTTTATTATTTAAATAATTTCTTCTTTGCAAGCACTTTGACTTCTTTGACCTTTTGGGGCTTCAAGCCAACATATGAGGGTCCTTCAACTTCGTAAGGCCATCACTCTCAAACCGTGAGGAGTTACGTGACGTTCCACATACCACCGGAAATGGCTTGACAAACACTATCCATGTAGAGTAGTTTCACTGAAAAATTCACTGATATTCATCTCATTATTCCATAATTAAGCATGGTTTCTCTAACCATACTTCTAGGATAACTCAACCACAAAGCATCTTCCCGTGAGGGATTTCACCATAAGGGGACCACTTTGGAGTTCACTGCAAAGCATATTCTGGTGAGGGCTTTCACCATAAAGGGACCACTTTGGATTTCATCCATTTGTACAACCATGACAAGACAATAACAACTTTGGAGTTCATCGCAAAGCGTCTTCCCGTGAGGGCTTTCACCATAAGGGGAGCACTTTGGAGTTCATCCATTGGTACAAGCATGACAAGACAATAATGAGTCATCTTTACATCAATCCAACTATGCATCATTTATCAATGACACCTCATTGATCCGTCTTCATCTATGCATATGACTATGACTCCTCTTGACATCAATCTATTGACATCAAGGTCAATACATGATCCATCAATCACTACATCAATATACTATGACAAGACATTATTCCTTTGACATCAATCTTTTGGCATCAATGAAAACATGATCCAACAATATAGAGCTGGAAGGCATTGATCTACAAGGCATTATAGATGCATGCCATTGATAGGACATAAAATCAATCTCATTGGAGCACATCCATTGGGTTTATCGCACTCTCCACAAAAACAAAAAGGAACCCAATGGCCCCAATCCATTGCAGGTCACATCATCTTCCTTGGGAGACCACACCAACAAACTGAAGCTGCCTAAAACGAACCCTCGAGATGATAAGAGAAGAGGAAGTAAGTCAAATATGCAATTGCTTTAGGGAATAGGGGACATCTTGGTAAACTCAGATCAGAATGCGTTGATCATAGATTCTTTCCAACCCACTCCCTCCCCTAGTTTTCATTGAAAGTTATCTCTTGGAACATTCGAGGTATAAATGATAAGAGACAACAAAGCCTCTTATGAAATAAGGTAAGTACAAAAACATCACATATTTTTTTGTTACAATAAACAAAATGCTATAGCTCAACTTTGAACATTATTCTCCAAAGAGTTTGGAAGACAGGACAATCTGTTGCCTTAGATGCTAGAGGGTCTATAGGGGGGTTGGTTGTCCTCTGGAACCCATCTACAATAATCTAAAAAAAAAAAATTCCACTACAAGAATCCTATCAGCCTAATTCAGACCTATAGATTTAGATACTAATGGTTTCATTATCAATGTATATGGACCACAACATCTAAACGAGAAATATGATTTCCTTCGTTCCCTACAAAATATTTTCTGTCTCATTAAATCCCATTTCTATATCTTAGGAGGGGATTTTAATTTTATCTCATCCCCAGCTGAGAAGAAAGGATGAATTCGAGGTCTGGACTCGGACATCGAATCTTTTAACTCTTTCATTCATGATCTCTAGTTGGTAGACATTGACACCATTAATGGTCACTTTACCTAGAACAAAAAAAGAGGGGGTACTCAGAAGGTGCCCTGTCGGTTGGAAAAATTTCTCACTTAAGAGTCTTTCATGCTTTTGGGGCTTCAAATGGAGGTGAGTATCCTTCCAGCGACAGGTTCTAATCACTAGCCCATATGCCTCAATATTGATGTCCATAACGCTCCCCTTAAACACCCTTTCAAATTTGAAAAGTTCCGGTTCTCTCATCCAGAATTTTAGGAGAACATTCAAAGGTGGTGGTTGGAAGCTAATATAGTATAGGGATGTCTAATGTATTGATTCCAATAACATGTTAAATTCTTAAAGAAATATCTTAAATCATGGAACAAACAGGTTTTTAGGAAGACTTTTAGAGCTCGAAAATAGTTGGAATAGCAAATGGTAGATTTGTAGTAGCAGGAAATACTCCATGGTCAGTATGAAGATATCTCCTACCAAGAAAACCAACTTATGAACCAAACAGAGGAAAAATGTTGCCGGGAAGAAATCTTATGGAGGTGGAAATCCAAATTTCACTGGCTCAAAGAGGGTGAACGCAACACAAAATTCTTCCATAAATCAATGATTCAACTTCGGTATGCCAATCACTTCACCCAACTAAAATCAACGCAAGGTAGCAAGATTACCTCCCATCAAGACATTGAGAATGGGTTAGTCTCCTTTTTTCACACCCTCTTAATGGAACCCCAACCTAATAGATCTAATGTTACTCATTCCAACACCCATGATATTCTAAAACTTGTCAATGACGAGCATAATGAATGCTTGTTGCGCCCTATCTCCTTGTCAACAGTGGAAACAACAACTATGGGCATGTGATCCAAATTTGATTTGACAAGAACAATTGGCTATCGACACATGCTCTAAAATGATCATCACATGCAAAGTTTAAGGCTATGGACATAGAAGGAGATCGAGTTGTTGGGTTGAAGGGTCCTATACCATCATGATTGATGTCCAATTTTGTATGTAATGTATGTAAAGTTGGGCAATGTTTTATTATATAAAAGAAATAATGAGACGTTCATAAGACCTTTTCCATGTGGGAGAAACGAAAAACAAACAAACAAAATAAGGAGAAGTAGATTGGAGAGAAGCTGAAGCATTGGGGATTCTCGACCTTCCAACTATCCTCCTAGTCGACTCAACATTCTATAGCATGTATCCCCACAACGAGAAAGGGGTTCTTTGGTTGTGAATGATGTAAATAGGCTACCCAGATGTCACCGAGGATCATAGAAATGAACCAGAGAGCTTGTAATTTTCCCATTGTTGAATAATAAAGAGCCTGTAATTTTCCCATTGTTGAATAATAAAGAGCCTGGCCAAAGCCAAAAGAATGTTTGTTTTCTTTATCATGGAGAATATATGCTTGATATCAATGTACTTTGACCTATCATGGAACACCGGTTTCTCTTAAAGCTTCAAATACCTTGATCATTACAATATATCATGGTCAAATTTAGCACCTGATCAGATAGTCTAGAAACCAACTTATGGAGCCACATTTCGTCTGTACAAGCATCACAAGCTACAATATACTCTGCTTCTGTAGTACTAAGTGCAACAAACTTATGTTTCTTTCTAGCCCATGACATCGTGGCAAATCTCAAACTGAAACATATCCAAGTAGCACTTGTTCTGTCATATGAAGTTCTTGCCATGCTTCTGTTGTATATGAGATACTTTGTATCAAGTTGCTTGAATCCATACAAGGTCTCCTTCCATTTTCATACATGGGTCTCTTTTTGGTATACCTAAAAACCTTGAGATTGCTCTACATAAGCTTCTTTCACAATTTTCTTTATTGGGAAGAACAATCTTTTACATGTAAATTTCAATCCATGGATACTGCAAGAGGTATACCTGGTTTACTGGAACAAGTTATCGTCATAGTCTTCTCCTTCCTTCTGGAAAAACCTCTATTTCTAAATCTCGCAATGCTTTCCATTCATAGGTATTTTTCACAATTTCTTACATACATTGTTCTTTATCATAACTTCCATTTCTTCTACTTGATTGCTTCTAGTGGGTTCACACCATGCTGGTAGTATTATCATTATCGGTATACTTACTAGTTGTTTTGGCTTTTCTTTCTTTCTTGGAATCTTCATGTTCTTCCTCATGTTCCTCTTTATCTTTTGTCTTCTATAGATTCCATGCCCTTCCTTCCTGAATATTCTAACTCCTTCCTTTCATCATAGGAACATGGATGTAGACGGAAAACCAATGATACTTAAGATTTCTTTTCAAATAAAACTTCTTCTAGAGTAAAACTGAACACGTGTTGCTTATCATGGCTACTACTTCCAATGGGGAACATGGACATATACTTTATAATCTTCACCGATTATTTAATGGATCATATAATTTAGGATTATCTCCCTCCTAATCCCGACTTCATCCTTGAATGCATGCTCTTCTTTTGGAATTCTGTAATCATCTCCTTCCATCTAAGAGAGTCCATGCTTCCGTCTGCATCCTTATTGCTTTCTGCAAAGTGTCACAAGTTTTATTCCAGTTTCTTCTTGATTACTGACTTTCTTCTAGTCTGACTCCTTCTGGGTCTCTTCAAGTTTGATTCTAATTGTGGCCCATATGGAAATGGTTACTTATTGTCACCAAGGATTGTCAATGTACCTCATCTTTTTCATGTGCATTACTTGACTTGTAGTCATCGTAATAGAAATCCTTATCTTGTTATTCTTCCATAGGTATTGTTTCATTGACCATCTTATCTTCTAAGAAATAGATATGCATGATATGTACAGGAACTATGTAAACATGGTATGTACAAGAACTATGTTATAGAAGAATATTGTTACCTTGACTAGAAGAAGAAGTATGTTTTATCCTCCTTGGATTTGTTTGAGGGTTCCCTTTCTTTGGCAACTGTTTCTTTGTCTGTTTCCTTCCTTTTCTTTAACTTGGGACAGTGGTTCCTGTAGTGACCATATTTTCGACAGTTGAAGCATTGTATTTTTGACATATCCTTTTCTTGATTTGGTTTCTTCCTTAAGCCAAACTTCCTCTTATTCATGAAATTCTTGAATTTTACTGTGAAGGCTTGATCATCATATTTATTTTGGGATTTCTATTTTGCACCAATCCTTGATTCTTCTTGTGCACAACAAGTCCAAATTTCTTCAAATGTGGGATACTCCTTTCTTGTGTTCATGCTTGCGGAAAATGCATCCCATGTCTTGGGAAGGCCATTGAGTACTATATTTACTAGTTCTTTTTCTGAAATGATTTCTTCAATAGCTTGTAATTGATCTCTTAACTAAGAGATTCTTACAAAGTATGATGTTATGCTGTCATCATCATTCATTTTCATGTCACAGAGCTCATTCTTCAGACTCGTCACTTGTCCAATGTTATAGGTTAGTTAGGGAATCGTACATCTTCTTAGATGAGTCAATATGAGAGATGTAGGGTATCAAGTGGTCTTTTACAGAGTCCACTATGATGCTCATAGCTTTGATGTCATTGTTTTTGAACTTCTCCATAACTGCAATGTTCTGAGGCTCCTTCTCTTTTCCCGCTTCAAACTGTGGTTCCATGATCTCACCTTTCACGATATCCATCACTTTATTCTTGGAAAGGATGAGGTCATTCCTTGTCTTCCATGCTCGGAAGTTAGAAGCCCCATCTAACTTGTTTTTTGACTTCATAGAGTAAGTCATGACTGTTTTGACTTGGTCAACCTTTGAATTTGACCAAAAAAAATCAAACTTGACGTCTTGGCTTGCTGAGAGTACCAGGAGGTGTGGTAGGCTGAGGTGTGCTAGGCTAGGGCGCATTAGGCTATCCAGGAATTAGGTCAAGCTCTTAACTTAAGGTGCCTTAACAAGATAATGTGGGCCCATAACCTGTTAGAAAAATAGGTGTGCTCGTTTCACCATAGACAATATAGCAATATTGTCACCCAACCATAGGCACAAAGGCCACCCCCGAGCACCTTAACCTTGACAGACATAATAATTCTTGAAGCAATCCAATAACCAATCAAGGTAGCACACCTTTCTCCAAGGCTAGCACACCATGAAAGAATAACCAAAGGCCAAGCAGAAAGTCCAAACCATAACCAAGAGAAAGTCCAAGCCAAAACTGAAATGCTAGTTGCAGTAGCTGCAACTGGAGTTCCTCTCCAAACTTGTGCATCACTGGTCTTATGCAGTTGTGATTATGTGTATGACAAATGAGCTCTATCACCCTCTATTTATACTTCTCTGTCTCTCTTGACTGGGCCGACTTCTCTTTCTGGAGGCTAATAACTCAATATTAAATTATCTCTTGAGTCGACTTGTTTCCTAGAGTTATTATCCAATGTTTTAGGGTTTCTCTTGCTTCCCGGAATAGTCTAGTCTTGTCAAAGGTTACACGTGAAGGTTAATACCTCCCACAGCTACCATAATATCAACATATCCCACGTATGATAATGAGCTCTTTGCGATTGTACAAGCAATGAAGAAGTGGAAGCATTACCTCTTGGGAAAAGAGACTATCATATACACAAATCATCATCCCCGTCAGTATCTATAGAGTCATAGAAATATGCAACAGGTGAGACATTACAAGTGGCTAGGTTTCCTGTAGCAATTTCGTTTATTGATTAAGTACAAGAAATCAGTCATGAATATACTAGCAGACATGCTCTCTCGACCACCACTGAAGAAGGTTGCAACAATTGGAATGGTAATGCAACTTGAGCCTTTCACTCATGAACTTTTGAGTGAATATTATTAAGGATATGAAGATTTCAGAGGAGTCTACAAGCAACTAAAGGAGAGTTTGGTTAAGGAAATGAATACCAACTCCAAGATGGGTTATTGTACAATCTGGACAAACTATGCATACCCTAGAATAAAGAGTTCAGTTGATGAGAGAAGCACACACTTCTAGGGTTGCTAGGAATTTTTGTGTGACAAAGACAATGGAGAATCTACAACGGCATGTGCATTGGCCAAAGATGCAGGAGTAGGCGGAAAATTTGGTTATAGGTTGCGTTCTTTGCAGCATTAGCAAGCCAAGAAACCAAAAACTTATCTTGTACATGCCATTGTCAGTACATAACAAGCCTTGGGAGATCATCTCCATGGATTTTGTTGGAGGTTTCTCTATGGCTCATAGAGGCCATGAATTCTTGTTCATTGCAGTGGACCATTTCAACAAAATGTGTGTGCTCATTCCCTATAAGAAGATAATATCTGGACGAGAAGCAACTGAACTATTTTTCAACCATGTTTGGGTACATTTTGGATTGCCAACCTCCATCATATCTGATAGGGACATCATGTTTTTGAGCATATTTTGGACAATGAATTGGGAAAGAACGGATACCAAGTTGAAGTACTCCATTGCCTTCCATCCTCAGACTAATGGAAAAACCAAGGTAGTTAGCAGGACACTAGTACACTTATTGAGAGGTTACAACAACGAACATCTAAAGGTTTGGGACGAGCAACTAGTCTACATTCAACACTCTTACAATAGAGCACTTTGTTCTTCCACCAATAAGTCTCCTTTTCAAGACTTGTTTTGGTTATCTACCTCCTTCACCATTTGATATCATTTATGTACAACATAAGGATGAAGGAGGACTACAAGGAGAAGCACATAAGGCATGCACATTCATGGACAAGATCAAACATATGCATCTAAGGGTTCAGGAGCAACTCAAGAAGAGACAACAATTATACAAAGCCAGAGAGGCTGTAATTTTCCCATTGCTGAATAATAAAGAGCCTGACCGAAGCCAAAAAAATGTTGGTTTTTCCATTTGGGTTTCCAAGGTAAATTCTGAGTTGTGTGTGTGTTAGTCATGTTTTAATTTCATTGTCTATGAATGAAATTGTTTGCAATATAATTTAATAAATAGTTAATGGGGTATATTGTAATTTAATGGCTACCTGGATACAGTCTAGCAAAGAGAACTCAGTCAGTGAACTAGTCCAACAACTCTTTATCCATGCACATGCATCCATTTAGTAGCAGAAATTGATGGCCCTCCTTTTTGAGTCATTGTTATTTTTTTAGAAGTTGCTATTTTTGTTTTAAGAGTTGTTGGGGGTTTTCTCTCATTGCCAAAGTTGATTTTGCTGCTAGTTGGTGTTTGTACTTGGTCTGTAGGTGGTTTTGCCTATTCTTGACTTCATTAGAACATTTTCATTAGCCCATATGTTATGGGATTTTTCTCACAGGGATCTCACTAAATAATCATTAATATCTCCCTAGGATTGGCCTAGCAATCCTAGATAGGAATGGGCTAGATTTCTTATGGTTCTCTTAGAAACAAGCGATAAGATCACTACATAAGGATATGGGAGAATGACATACCTTTTCCTGAAGGTTGTCCATAGTGTATTCATGGCTACTGCAGTCCTGAAGTTCCAACTACAGCTTCTACAACCTGCTTCTTTCACACCAAAGACAAAATAATACCATTCTACTTCTCTTTCTAGTGTTAGAATCCTATATCTAGCTTGCATCTAACATGATCCATAACAATATAAACTAGATTTGAATATTTATGCACAAAAGACAAACATTCATGAGGGAAAACCAAATGATATATTAATGGAACATAGAGAATACATATCAATTCATACCTCAACTTGATGAAGATGCATCCTCCTTTAGCCTCCTTGCTCCTTGCCTCTCCTTGCAACTTCTTGGTCAGGCTAGGCTCAATGAATTATGGTTGTGATGATGGATACCTCTGCAGTTGGGAAACATAACAATATTATTCAATCCTTCCTTTCTTTCCCAAGGCTTGCCTTTGTTATATAGCTCCTGGAGGAGGCTTGGAAGAGGATTCTAGATTCTAGAGACCACTAAAGACTCGAATGATGTGAGTTCCTAGGCCTTTGACATGAATATCCAACTCATCCATTTCCTATCACCTTATAACTCCCCAATTCTAGATGTTTGACAGTGCCTCGCTTGTTGAGCCACTAGTGTCCAACGAGTGCCTCGCTTGTTGTCTACTAGGTGTCCTGAGAGGATGCCAAAAATTGCTCTAAAAGGGGTCAAACCTTATTCAAAAGTTGTATTGTATCTTTTTGTGCTTTGAAGGATTCCTCTCTAGCCTATAGGATGGAAATTAAGGCTATAACATCATCAGTTATAAAAATACCATTCCTCATAATCCGGTGTTTACTGAACGTTTACTAAGTGCCAAGACATTTTTCTTTGTTGTGGAATATCCAATTAAAGTTCAAGACATTTTTAGTTGATGTGGGGTTGCCAAAATCACCCCTGGGCATTTTTTTCCATCGTGGGTTACCAAAAATCACCCCAAAATGTTTTCCTATGGAGTTGGTTGTCGAATTCGCCCTCCAAATGTTTTTTTCAACTACTAGTCATCAAATTCGACTTGTAGAGGGTTTCCCTTCATGGTTAGCCATTGAATCCTCCTTCTAGTTATTTGTTTTAATCATAGGTCGATTCATTTCGACTGGGCTTTCCATTTCGTCGACTTCCTCTTCCCATCCAACTGACACTCACTTCTAGTCGACCGAAATCCTCCCATACTTTGACCATGTTTTTATTTTGGTCGGTTCAGCTCCCTTAGTCGACTTGAATTTGGTCAAATCAACTTGCCTTCTTCCCAATCACTCTTATGAATCGACTTTCCCTCTTTTGACTCAATTATCTAGCTCAACATTTGGGTAGTCAACTTCCTCTTCATGTGGTCGACTATACTTTTCTGGTCAAGTATTTTCAATTATCAAAAGATAGCATAAAACTAAAGATGCAACAAAATGGTTCATGTTGGTGATACAGATAGGCTATAATCCTTTCGTTTACGGATCAACATGGCCCCTGGAAAATCACTAGGACCTGATGGCTTCACTTTTGATTTTTTCGATTATTGTTGGCCTATTATCAAAATGGATGTATGAGATATCGTGGATGAATCTCAAATAATTTCAGGAATCCTTCCTTCTCTCAATTCCACCTTTATCACCCTTATTCCCAAGGAGATGTAGCTTATTGACCCTTCCCAAATCCCAATTTAGGTCCATTTCTCTATATAATGTCATACAAGATTATCACCAAAGTCATTGGAACCGAGTAGTTTGGATATGTAGAAGGTCATCAAATCCTTGAAAATATCATTTTGGCTAATGAGGTGGTCCATTCCCTGAAGACTACAAAAACTTCCGGAGTGTTGATCAAACTCGACATGTCCAAAGCATCCGAGAAGCTCAATTGACAATGTATCAAGGATATCCTTCTAGCCTTTGGCTTTCACACTTCATGGGTCGATTTCATGATGAAAATCATTTCATCTACCATTTTTTCCATTCTCATTAATGGTTTTCCTTCCCTCCCCTTTCGACCTTCCTAGGGCATTCGTCTAGGTGACCCCCTCTCCCCTTTTCTTTTTATTATTATGGTGGAAGGTGTTGTAACCCTTGAGATGTTATTGGCTAGGAAACTATGCCAAGGAATCCATTTAGTATGATTGATTTATTTGAGTTGATCTGTCTTAAAACATAACATTTTTGTTTCTCTATTCATGCTTGTATTACAAGTCTTTAAATATTTTAAAGATATGATATTTGAAGGCAAATTTTCTATGTTTCAGAAAATTGAATATTTTAGGGTGTGAAAGAAGAAAAGAGAAGTAAAATCTAAGTGTGAAACAATGTATCCTTTCACAAATATTATTTTACCTTTTAGATAGAATAAAATTAACAAAACATGTATCCTAACCAGAATGTAATTCAAACATAAATGAGCACTTTGTTTCCATTCAAAAGGAATAATAAAATTTAATAACACGTCTTCTCAATACTCACAATATATTGAAGAAATATGTAGCTTTAAAAGGCAACTTTCTATTTGTGATATTAGTAGTTGTACTAAATTATCACAGTGATGGTAGTAGACACATTCAAGAAGAATTTATGAATATGAAAATAACATCAACAAATCACATGAGCTGAAACACAAAAGTTTGAGTCTCCAAAATCTGCATAATTTTATTAAATATATTGCAAGTCATGTTGATGTCCTTATACACACCTACAATCATGGAGAAGTCTCCAACCCACTTGGTGTGCCTTTGGAGGCACAAACCTGAGCCTAGACCCACTGTCACCTCGATCTAGACCTCTTTCGTCTAGGCTCATTCTTAGGGAAGCCAAGGGGGTAGAGCCTATTAAACTATGTGAAGTTTTGTTGTTAAGGTTCTAGGAGTTAATTGAGTTATGATTAGGGAGACTCAACCCAATGACAAGAAGAAAACACAAAATGCAGTATTTCAATGACAAGCAAACCTTTTTCTTTTGAAAATAAAAAATTACCAGTTCCTAAAGATTACCAAAATTTACTTGTTGAAATATGCATAATAAAAAGATAACTCTACAAGTATGAAACAAGCTTATGAAATATGTATACAATGAACTAAAAAGTAACTTTACACTTGAAACAATTACTTCACAAAGAATAAAGAATAATTACGACAAGAATAAATAATGCTTCAATAAATGTAAGTATTCACAAGTGAAGAATTTGCTTGAAAGCAAAAGTGCTTGAAATAAATTGCTTGAAATTAAATAGCATAACTTGAAATATGAATCTTATGCAATATAAGGAGGTTGATTTTAATTTATTTTAGGTCTCTCTTGAACTTAGGGGGATTAGATGTGAGAGTTGTAGCAATCCTAAGCTATGTGACTACCCATAGTCCTTATCCCTTCGACCAAGAGGAAGTGTTGGGTGCTCAATAAGAAGAACAAAAAGGTTCTTTCCTAGATCCACAAGTCAAGTCCAAAATGTTTGGGCACTCAACAAGGAGGACACATAGTGTCATGAAATCGTCCCTGACTTCAACCCCTTCTAGCCTCCCAAGTCACTCATTTTTAATGGTAGAAACAACAATAGATTGGGTGCCTAATTAAACTAGCCACACAGTCCTTTACCCTTTCTTAGTTACCCAAGATGCACAAAGTGGAAAGGGGAGGGAATACAGGGCAAAGGCGGGGCACGATTTGATTACTTTGCAAGAAATGAAATCTAACTAGCCAACATGATTTTGCAAGGATGGAAAAGCCAAGAACAATGCAAGGTGTGGGCACAATTTAATTGAAATAACTTGAAGAATAAATGCAATAAACAACTAGCCACACAAATTTTCCTTAAAGACAAAGGTGGGAAAAATAATTCAATTTAGCAACCTCACAACTATGGCACAATGTGGAGGACAAGCCTACTGATTTTGTGCCAAGGTGGGTGAAAGAAAATAAACTTAAATGAAATAAGATACACTAGCCACACAACCTTCTCTTTGTGGGAGAAGTGGGCCAAACAATATTGAGCAAAAACATAAAATTAAACTCTAAACTAGCCTTCACAATTTTGCAAGGTGTGGGCAAAATACTAAAACTAATTTACAATTTATAGATTTGGAAAATGAAATAGATAATGCAAGCCCAAGAGACTCTCTTGGGCTGCTTACAATGACTTATAAAGTGAGAATAAGGAAAACTATTTGGAACCACAATTCTTGGATTCTTCCTTGAGTCTTTTAGCGCAAAAAATGGGCAAAACCTTCCCAAACCTGCATAAAACAACAAGCTTTTCTTGCTGGAAATTGCTAAAAATAACTTGGAACAATTTAGTTTATGTTAGCACATAAAACTTAAATTATTTTATAAAAATATGAACTTGAAAAGGAAGATTAGATTGCAATATTAGTGAAGAATAATGCTTGAAATTGAAATATAAATGGTTGGAAATGAAAACAAAAAATAAAAGAAGCTTTAGATGGTTGGACAAGTAAATTTCCAGATCTGAAATCCATTCCTCCAAGCCTTTGGTAACCTGTAGATATGTGAATCCTTGATACAAAATCAAACAAGAAGGTTAGTATATCTAAATGGCTTGCAAAATACTTTCCAAACACAAGTAGACACAACCCACAAAGATCTATAGCAATACTACCATAAATCCGTCCCAAACAAAATACTTTGCTTGGGTCTCCAAGTAAACAATGCAAGCAAGGAAATACAAAACAAAATGTAACAATATTACCTCAATAAGAACCATACAATAGCACCAAGAAAACTCCAAGATCACACCAAGAGATCCTCCAAAGCTTCACTTTTATTATCCACAATATGTGGCTGCAAATACTTGCAGCAAGATTACAAAGAAGA
>SNQJ01S0043686.1:31399-59672 GCA_010110895.2 Picea sitchensis
TTTAGTGCTTAATAAGTTTTCTATGGACAGGATTAAATATGGCTGGAATATTCTTAGTAGTCACACAAAATAAATGGCTGTGATTTCAATCATTAACTTCCTAGCTATTATAAAGACATCCATTTATGTGTTTACTTTTTTACGTTTACCTAATCATATTTAAAAATTACTTTGATAGCTGACTGATTGCCACGTAAGTGATTAACAGAAATTAAAATATTAACACCAGATAAATGAAGATCAACCGTTTATCTTAATCAATAATAAAATTTAATATATTCTTTTAAGGATTCTTTTCATCTTATCAGCCTTTCGACGTTGATCAGCCACAATTATGTGGTTGTACTAGTCTTATCTAACTAATATAAAGAACTATAATTTTAAATATAAAAACTAATCATCTAAATTTTATTTCCAAATTTTAAATAAAATATGGGTTATGTTACAACATCAAGTTCCATCTGGGGATTGTGTATCCATGCGAGAAACATAATAACAATAGACCATGTGCCTTTATTGGGCTATGGAGTCATTATTTTGAAAGTAAAATTAATCAAAAGTTTCTTGTGAATGATATTCTCCTCCTCAAAACAATAGTAACCTTTCCTCCTTTCTTTTAAGATTAATCTATCATTGAAGAAACTAAATCACTATTGAATTCAAAATTTAACATGTTTAAATAAAATTTGACCATAAATGGATAAAAATATTTCTCATTCAACTTTACTCAGGAATGTTATGGGGTAATATAATTCTAAGTTTTGTCTAAAGGGTCAAATTTGTGACTAGTGTTCATACTTCAAATCTTTTAAGCTTATGAGGTAATTATTTGGGTCGAAACAAAATCTTTGTGAGGAAACTAGTTTGAGTGAGTAATAAGTTTTAATATACTCATTGGTAATATTTCTCATCCTCATGGTGTTGCTACACTGCCAACAAGTGTCCTTAGCCTATTGTGAAGTCACCCCAACATCACAGGCCTTTCTTCATTGTCGGTGAGCATCCATAGCCCCAGTGAAGATACTTGCATTTCCCACTTGAATTTCATTTCACAATCCCTTTCAATTAGTTTTATAGTTTTTAGGAGATGGGGGCAATCAACATGCTTTTCACATTTAAGGGATGATGTCTGTTTATGAAGGATGAGCTAGAAATACCTAAGTGTTGAAATATACTCATAAATATCTTCATTTCCTCATTTCTAACTTTGTCTTTCCAAAACAAAAACCATTTTAATGTGCAATATTCCCAAATGTGATAGGATAGGATATTAGTGTTTGTTGTCCAATGATGTTGTTTTTCTTTATGTGATTTTTTCAAACAATTTTCATTCATATGTTTTTATGCTACAATGTTGATTGATAACTTTCTACAAACCATTTGCAAGTGTTCTACTAGTGGAAATTTTGTCAAACATATTACAAATACACATATGATAGAAGAGACAACATTGACATTTTTTTTTTATTATGGATGGAAACTCAACAACAATACAATATCTAATGGTTTCTATGGAAACTGCAACAAAACACACAATATGCAAACCAAAAACTGAAATAATGCCACGACCTCCTCCATTAGATGGTGCTTCCTCCTCTAAGGACTCTCCAAGCCTCAAAACCTTGTCTAGAAGTAACTTGGCCTCAATTGCAGAACTCATAATCAACTAGAGAAACACGACCTCAGCTACATAAACAACTTTGGCTACAAAAACAACCTCAGTTGTGGAAAAGGATTTATCTACAAAAATGACCTCAATTGCATAAACGACTTCATCTATAGAAACGACTTCAACTACATAAATGACCTCAACTGCAGAAATGACTTCAACTACAGAAATGACTTCAGTTGCAGAAACGTCTTCAACTACAAAAATGGCTTCAACTACATAAACAACTTCAACTATAGAAATGGCTTCAGCTACAAAAATGACTTCAACTACATAAATGGCTTCAGCTCATAGAAGAAAAAGCATTCCACAAGATGAAGCTCAAGTGAAGATCCTAGATGTATCCTCCTCCTTGTCTAGCTAGGGTGGATATTGCACCATCCAAACCAAACCACATTGGAAGGGTTTTTTCAAAACCCCAACAAAAAGTTGGCTCTCAAGAACACTCCAAATAAGAGATCAAAATGCCAAAGTGAGGCTCTACCCCTCCTTTTATCCTTTTTCCATGTCTTCTAGAACTCTCCCCTTTTTGACCAAATCAAATGTGACCCTTATCCCCATTTTACTTTTACTTCAAGATTAAAAGTCACTTTAATAATGGTTAAGTAACTTATTAATCTAAATTTACTTTATTTCCCTAATGTCACTTTAAAAAAACATAACATCTCTTAACTAAGTGACATTAAATGACCCCCCCTTTTTACTCCCTTTTCTCCCCTAACAAGCCACAAAAGTCCCTTCTACTACAAAACAGGGGAACCTAAAAATGGGAACATGACAAATCCTCCCTTCCCAAATATTGCCTGTCCTCAAGCAACGCCATCATGACTTGATGCTCCATTGAATGTTTCAGACTGAAACTAAAAATGATACTAGGATCCCAAACCACCCTGTAAGATGTGAAGCATCCTCCGCTCAAGGCGTGGTCTGGTAATGTACTAACATAAGAGGTCTCTTGAAAACCATGAAAAAGTAAGGCCACTCGGCACTGCAACAACTCGATCAACCCATCAAGGAACTGCTCTGCTAGGGACCCAATCTCGTAAAGGAAAAAACTGGCTCTTGCCTCTGTGTCAAATGTCGCACTATCTCCTACTAAAATCCCAAGGTTCCAAGCTATCCTCATAAGACAACCACCCTGATGATGTTGCACCACTCTGATCATAAACGTCTAACCATCGTGCTCACTCTACATCCCCCTCTTATGTAACTCCATGCTGACATACATGTAAGAGATAAACCTACTATCATGAATAATAGTTGACATAGGCATCCATGTGAAGTCACAACCTGTAGATCCATTATTATACCTGATCCTAAATATTGGAAAAAAAAGTCTGTCCTAGTGACTGAAAAATGACTCTAGGATGCTCATGGAATCTAGAGATCCCTCCACTAAATGACTTTGTCATCTGCGCTACCCCATACTCAAAAGATACCACTGGAAAGTGTGTGAACTGGTCAATCACTAGAGACATATTATCGGTCCACTGTACCCTCGATAAATCTGTGGTGCAATATGTCCACCTACTCTCCCACTCTCGCTGAAAAATGGTTGAAGACTGCATCCATCCTATGGAATGAGTATCCCCTGACCTGATCTGTTGACAAGTTGTATACTCACCTAGATAAACTATGAGGAATCTCCATGTGAACATCACTCAGATTTTCTTAGACGATGTGAAGCACTCTCTGCTCCTAGCACTAATATGCAAGGTACTGATATAAGAATCCATTTGACTTCCCCTGATAATCCCGACAATCATAAGTTGCATAAACTCGGTCAAATCCTTAGAAGATATCTCCTCCAAACTACCAATCGTGAGTATCCCAAGAGTAAACTCTAGAAAGTGAAAGTTGGTCATATCACATGTATCGTCTGCTCATCTGTCAAACACTGTAGTCCCAGGGTCCCAAGCTACCCTCTAGGAGGACCATCATGCTGAAATTACACCCCTCTGGTCATGACTGTCTGATCATACTTAGACTATGCTCTCCTCTCCTGAACCTCTAAGTTAAGATCCCCAAATGGAATGAACTCACTATCTTGGATCATATCTCACCTAGGCATCTCAATGAAGTCAAGATATGCCAATCCACGGATAGACTCAACCCTGGGTATCATGAGGGAAAATATACCTCGCGATACAGAACAAGGCTCAAAAACTCCTCTCACAACATTTTCAAGACCAATCACCTTCACAACCTTATCGAGATCTACATATGAATTAGTTTATCACTTAGACGAATTCTAGGATCCCACCACCAAATGGACAGTTCCCCACTCCCAATACCAACTAGCAATTGCAGTGCCATATGGGTAACCATCGAAGTCAAAATGAACCAAGTCCCTGGTATGAAAACAGATGATGGAAACCAAATACTAGGAATCAACCCTGTCACATGCTGTGCCTCGAAGTCAAACAAGTACCCAAAATTCCCTACCAAAGGTGAATCACACATAGCCCTCATGATCTTCTCCCTAAGTGTGGACTCAGGGAATATATGTGTGCGACCTCCATAGTAGATAATTGTTAGGTATGTGTTATATTCTTTGCATGTGTGTGTGTGGGCGCGTCAGATATGACAACTGCGCCTGACGATCCCTCGTACTAGTTTTGCTATTTTTAGCGGTTTTGTAAATTAATCCCGAATTAAGGGATTAGGGTTTTGGTATCTATGGAATACCTAAAAGCATTGTATATATATTGTATAGTGAATGGTGAAATTTTAGATAATGAATATAAGAAAGGTTTTCCTAGTTGAGGGTTTCCGGTATAAAATCTCTGTGTAATATGTGTATGAGCCATTGATTAAATTCTGTTTTTCTTAAGAATCTATATGCATTGCTTTACTTCACAGGTTTAAAACTTACAATAATGACATCCACCACCTTGACAGCTAAAATATCTTGAACTAATCCAATACACTATGGATCTCCTCCTGTGCTGTGACCACATAACCCAAATCAAAGAGCTCTGACGTGGCTATTATCCTTCCTACCTCACCCGACCGACTCAGGTGAAACCTCCATGTTCGGTTGAATTTATTGCTGGCATCATAATGTAGCGCTAGATGTGTAATACCCCAAGGACGTGCCCCAATTGCATTATGAATTGTAATTATGTTTTATAGGCTAGTGAGCCAAGTTTATATAAGCTGGTGGGATTATGTGTTTATTAGGCCAGAGAGACTAAGTGTTGAAGGCTAAGAGCCTGATTTTTGTACATGTAATGATGCACATTATTAATATAAAAACATCTCTGTGTGTGGACCGACCATAATGAATGAGTGATGGGGGACTAATCTTCCACAAATTCTGGGTAAGGGAGAGGGGGTTGAAAGGTTGGGAAAAGGGCTAAGCTTAAGAGCTTAAGTCCTTGGGAATAATAATTAAATATTATTCCAAAGTTGTGTAAATGTTTATGTTTTATCCTAAGTTCCTAGAAGGGGGAATGTGTGAAAAATGGGGAGCATGCAACTCCAGGGAGATAGATGTCCACCTGGGCGCATGCTGTTAAAACCAGAGAAGTGAGCCGTGTTGGGGGTTCGAACTTCCATTCTCCATCCTCCATCTAAATTGGCTGGGGTATAGGATCGACCTCAGTTTTAGTGTTTGTTCTGGGAAATCCTTACCTGAACTATTGAGTCTCTGCGTGGGATCTCTGTACATCGTCATGTAGTTCGAAACCTGAGCCGTGAGTCTATCCTGTATTGCTGGTTGAGAAAACCGAATGTTCCATAATTGCTGAGCCTTGTTATGCTATAGCGTCTATCTGTCACGATTTTGGGAAAGCCCATGTCTGTGTTTTCTGTGGACTGTTGTGGCTGCGCAGTGCTTGACTACGTGTGGCTTGCTAGCCAATGTATGTTCATGTTGAGTCTCGTAGTTTCCTAACTGTGTTTGAAACCGAGTTGAAGGAAACAGGTTGTCTGGCCTATGTGTAGCACTCTCTCCAGGAGAGGGAGGTGGTTGCGGTTGAAGAGGTAGGTTTCCAATCCTGTGAGCGACTCTCTCCAGGTGAGAGAGTGCGCAGAGGAAGTGAGAACTCCTAGAAGGGGTCTTGTAGCTACTGCAGAGCTCAGAGACTTCCGGTCCAGTCTGTCGCTGAAGCCCAAGGCAAGGGAGGTTTAGCAGCCGAATGACTGTCTTGGTGACAATGAAGGTGTATACTCCTTGGGTGGGACATGCATGTGGGGAATGAGAGTCTATGAGTAGTGGGCATAAGTGGCTCCTGGGAGAAAATCCTTCCTCTGTAATTGTGTGTCTTCCCATTGACCTTGCCCCGCCTAGGATTCCCTGTCCTGTGGAGCTTAGTCCTAGCTCAGGGGTGACCTACTGCTAAGAGTGATGAGCAATGTGGTCTAAGGCTAGGAGGTTCATGGAAGTTCTGCACGCCGTTGGTGGATTACATCAGGTTTCAAAGATGAGTATCAATTTTTGTTTAATATAATGTTTTGTGTGCCTGTGATGCCTATATGTTATCATGTATTCTGTAGCGCATATGAATTATTGTTAATGTCCTTGATGATGTGTATTAGCAATAATCCTGTGCTTACTCTGAGTTGTTTAGTTAAATCTATTAATTAAGCTTAATATGCATGACTTATATATGGGTATGAGAATGTTCCGCATAGTAGCATTGCCCGACAAGTGGGTTGATGGTCGGGGATGTTACAATCTGGTATTAGAGCAAGGTTTACAACACTGAGCCTGAATGGGCCATGTTAGTGGAAGTTGAAGCAAGATTTTCAGAAAGAATTGTTGTCAAAGTAGACAAAATTTGAGTTTTGAGCCAAGGTCTCAATGTTGAACCTGAATGGGTCGGATAAGTGTTTATTAGACCCGAGGTTTCAGGTGGAAATTGTGTTTGGAAGAACCAATTTTTGGACCTTAGAATGTTCCAGAGTGCCAAGGAGTTAGTTGGCTGTGTTACAAAGCTTAGGAGGTGTAGCAATATTATAAAACCCATAGTTGGTGTGGTATATGGCCACAGGGAGAGAGAGAGCTCAACACAAGAAGTGTTGGAACCATAGGATCTACTCAGAAGGAAAGGAGAACCCTCACGACCGTCAGATCTGGTGAAGGTGTAGGAGAGTTATCCTGGAAACCTTTCGGGGATTCGACTATTAGGAGAAACGAGATGTGCTGATGCACGAAATCCCAATACCTGAAACTCTGAAAAATCAAGAAATATCTACACCGTAGATTGGAGGTTGAAAACTTGATCATTGGATCAATCAGAAGGTAGACCATAATTTCAGAATTTCGACAATCGGGAGAAATGAGATATGTGGATGCACGAACTTCTGATGCCCAAAAATCTGAAACGAAAAGTGAGTAGGGTGGGATACGATGATGTCGCCAAAGGTGACTTGGACCTTCCTAGTTCTTCCACGTGCCACTGCCTGAGTTGGTGAAATTTGTACTACGTGGGCCTGAAGGGTAAAGTAGATCGAAATTTTGGATGTTGGAAGATTGGGAGAAACAAGTGTGGGAATTGTCGAGGTACAAAGTCCCAAAGTCCCGAGGTTTGAAGTCCTGAAGTCTCGAAAAATTTGAAGGCGGAAAGACTAGAGTGGATTTCATTCATTGGATGATGGGTAAACATGGACCATTGATCCACCCGACTTCATGAGTTCGGTAATCAAAACTCTGAGAGATAGTGGTGTGTGCTTTGAAATCCCCGAAGGAGAAATCCTGAGTAGCACTTAATAGTTTAGCAGTTGGTCACGACCCCTGATCGCATGGGTTGGGGACTAAGGAAAATGGGGGCTATCACATGAAAGTTATAGATCCGAACAGAGTTTAGAAAATTCGTGAAATTGAAACATTTTCTTAAATCGGATTGGTTTTGAATATGTGGAATTTGTTAAGGAGAGATAACCTGGAAAATTCTGGTTGTCTACACGTTGTGATTGCAGAAGTTTGACGAGTGCTAGAACCAATTAGAATTGCCATGGAGTGCAAAGAAATGGAAGAGACACATAATGATTCCAGTTCAGAAAATGAAAGAGAAGGAATGGACATCCACTTGGGAGTTGAATGATCAAACTCCAATGGGCATGGAAAAGAGATAGATATGGAAGGAAATCTGAGGAAGATCATTGAAGGTTTGCAAAAGGATGCCCAAACTCACCGAGCAGATAGAATAAAGCTCAGAAAAGTTCAGGAAAAACAAGGTGAATTTAAAATAAATATGTTAAAGAGTTTGGAGAGAATAGAAAAGAAGTTGGATAAGGAGAGTGACTCGAGAAGAACAGGGTGTCATCGAAATTCTAAGGGGAGAAGATCAAAGAGTGATAGTAGACACCATCACCACTCCCAAAGTCACTCCAAGAAAAGGGCACACAGTAGTTCAAGCCCATCTCCTACCAGAAAGCACAGGAGATCTGGAGTGGATGAACTGAAGGGAGAAATGAATAAGATTAAACCTCCTACGTTTGATGGAGAACATAAGAAAGAGGAAGATGCCGAAACATGTGTTGATATTATGGTAGTTGCGGGAGGTATTTACCTCCACGTGTAAACCTGACGAGAATAGAATAATCTGGGAGGCAAGAAGAAACCCTAATGAGTTGGCTAATAACCCTAGAAGACATGTCAGCTCAAGAAGATAACTTGTATTAGGTTATTAGCCTCCAAGAGAAGAAGTCAACTAGAAGAAATAATAAATACTGAACAGTCAGATACCCAGAATGAGAAGTCAGCCCAGGCAGTTAGTCAGAATTACTATAAATACAGGAGGCCAGTCTTCATTCTCGCAGGCAGTCTCAGAATTGCAGAGCAACACTTGTGTGCACTGCAGTGCCCAATTTTGTGCGCAAGTTTGGAGGAGAGATGCCATTGCAGCTGCTGTAGCTAGAAGATCACGTTTGTCTTGGAATATCTCTTGGTTAGGGTTTGGACTATCTGATAAGCTCTTGTTGGTGCACTATCCTTGGGGAAAGGTGCGCTACCCTTTGTTTGGCTATCTAGCCTAGGGTTTGCTTCCAGAGTGATTCTCTGTCAAGGTTAAGGTGCTCGGAGGGTGGCTTCGGCCTATGGTTGGGTGAAAATGACAATATTGTCAATGGTAAAAAGAGCACATCCATTATATTCTAAGAACATGGTTGCTTGGCATGAGGAAATATTTCCAACTGCAGAATTATTCCTCTAATGCAGAAGGAATAATTGTGATGTATCAACTGAAGGGAAAGGCATCCATGTGGTGGGATCAGTTTGTGCAGGTACAACACATTAGAGAGAAGGTTATCACTTGGAAATAATTCAAGAGGTATTTCAAGAAGAAGTATTTGACTAAGAGATATTATGATAGAAAGATGAAAGAGTTCTTTGAACTCAAGCTAGGCAACATGACCATTGATGAGTATGAACGTAGGTTCTTGGAGTTGTTGAAGTATGTTCCGTTCATCAAGGATGAGACTGTAAAGATTTAGAGGTATCTAAGTGGATTGCCACCTTCCATTGGTGACAAGATCCAGTATGATGACCCCAAGACTATGGAAGAAACGATAAGGAGGGTGAAGTGTTTATATGAACAAAAAAAAGAAAAGACTAGCTTCCAGAAGGCTTGGGAAGACAAGAAGAAGTTCAGGAAAGAGCAGAGGCAGAAAGGAACTAAGTCATCCTTTTTCAAAAACAGTCCTCAAGGAAAACCATCTTTTAGAGAGCCTGTAAAGGCTGAAATGGACGGCCAAATGCCAAGACAGATACCTATGGAGTGTTGGGGTTGTAAAGGAAACCATAGGTATAGATATTTCCCCCATCGAAATGATAAAGTGAGAGTTGTCCACAATGTTCAGCAACTTGAAACAATGGAGGAAATGGGCAGTAGAATGCCAAGGATCTATGTGGCCTTGGATAACAAGCAAGTTGAATTTCAGTCACACATGATTGAAGTGGAAGGTATGATTAACAATCGACCATTTACTATTTTAATTGATTCAGGGGCTAGCCATAGTTATATAGATCCTAGAGTGGTGGAAAGTTTGCAATTGTCGAGAAGAAAACATGAAAAATCTTGGTCAGTGAAGATGGCTACAGGAACCAAGAGGAAAGTCACTGAGTTGGTTAAGTCCTGTCCAGTAGATAGGAATGGATTGAGCACAAAGGCTGAATTGAATATTCTTCCTTTAGGGTCTTATGATTGTCTAATTGGGATCGACTGGTTGGACCAACACCATGCCATATTGGACTATTGTAATAGGGAATTCACTTTCTTGGATGAGGAAGGGAATCATAAAACATTCCAAGGAATTCCCAAAACTGTTTCTATCAGATAAATCTCAGCAATGTAGCTGAAGAAGTGCTACAGAAAAGGCTGTCTCTTATTTGCATCCCATGTGGAGGAAACACCTAAGGATAAGGTGTTAGGTACTGAAGATCATGCGGTACTAAAAGAGTTTGAAGATGTATTCTAGGAGGTACCTGGACTACTTCTAAAAAGAGATATTGACTTCTCTGTAAACTTGATGCCTGGAGCAGCTCTAGTATCGAAAGCTCCTTACAGAATGAGTATGCCAGAGCTGAAAGAGTTGCAATTGCAGCTTGAAGAGATTTTGAAGAAGGGGTACATACGCCCAAGTGTGTCACCTTGGCGAGCCCTGGTTCTGTTCGTGAAGAAGAAATATGGAACGCTAAGATTGTGTATCGATTTCAGACAATTGAACAAAGTGACTGTAAAGAACAAGTATCCTCTACCGAGGATTGATGACCTCTTCGATCAATTGAAGGATGCGAAGAAATTTTCGAAGATAGATCTCAGGTCATGATATCACCAAGTAAGGATAAAGGACGAAGACATCAACAATACCACCTTTAGAACAAGGTATGGTCATCACGAGTTCACAGTGGTGTCATTTGGGCTTTCAAACACACCTGTTGTTTTTATGTGCTTGATGAATGGTGTGTTCAGGGACTATCTAGACAAGTTCGTCATAGTCTTCCTGGATGACATCCTGGTGTATTGCAAGTCGAAGGAAGAGAATGAACAACATCTTAGGATGGTGTTGTAGGTGCTAAGAGAGCACCAACTGTATGCCAAGATGAGCAAGTGCTCGTTTTATCAGAGGCAGATCCATTACCTGGGGCATATTATTTCGACGGATGGGATATATGTAGATCCTGAAAAAGTTGAGGCCATTAGAGAATGGTCTGCACCAAAGAATGTGACAGAAGTTATATCCTTCATGGGATTGGCTGGTTATTACAGAAGGCTCATCGCAGGGTTCTTGAGGATAGCTCACCCTATCAGTTCCTTGCAAAGGAAGGAGAAGAAGTTTTTGTGGACAGAGGATTGTGAGAAAATATTTCAACAATTGAAGCAACTATTAACCAATGATCCAATCCTGAGGATTGCAGATCCAAATGAAGACTTTTTGGTGTGCACAAATGCATGGAAAGAAGGACTGGTAGGAGTCCTTAGTCAGAATGGATTCGTAATTTGTTATGAATCTAGAAAGTTGAAAGAGCATGAAAGGAACTATGCAACTCATGCTTTGGAGTTAGCGACCATCGTTCATGCTCTGAGGAAGTGGAGGCATTACCTCATGGGAAGGAGGTTTGAGCTAAGAACAGACCATAATGGTTTGAAGTACTTGTTTGATCAACCAACCTTGAACTCTAGACATAGTAGGTGGCTAGAATTTCTCTGTGAATATGATTTTGATATCAATCATATCAAAGGGAAGGAGAATAAAGTGGTTGATGCACTCAGCATGAGAGTACACGAATTTCATGCTACAACCATTAACATGTATCAAATTGATATAAAGAGGAGAGCGTTGGAAGCTGCAAGCTCCAACTTGCAGTACATGGAATTGGTAGTGAAGCTACAACAAGATAAGACGCCGCAAGGAGTGGAAGATTATAAGTTAGAGACGAATGGAACACTTCTGTATAAAAACAAAGTTTATGTACTTAATGTCCAGGATTTAAAACTTGTGATTCTAAAAGAAATGCATAACGTGCCTTATGCTGGGCACCCTGGATATTAGAGGACTGTGGCATCAGTCAAGAGCCATTACTTTTGGCTAGGTATGAAGAAAGAGATCGTTGAATACATCGCCAGATGTATGGAGTGTTAGAAGGTTAAAGCTGAGCACAGGCACCCAGCGGGGTTGCTGCAACCTTTACCCATTCCTGAGTGGAAGTGGGAAGTGGTGACAATGGATTTCATCACCGGTTTTCCTAGAACATGCAAGCAACATGATTCCATCATGTTGGTGGTGGACAAGCTTACGAAAGATGCCCATTTCATTTCGTTAAAGACTACTCACAAGGCATCAAATGTTGCTGATATTTTTATGAAGGAAGTGGCACGATTGCACGGAATTCCCAAGACAATTGTGTCTGACAGAGACCCGAAATTTACCTCAAATTTCTGGAAAGGGTTATTCAAGGGATTCAGAATGAGTCTAAATTTTAGCACAATCTATCATCCTGAGTCAGATGGGAAAACAGAGCGGGTGAATCGAGTGATAAAAGACATACTAAGGATGTATGTGATGGACAAACCATCGAAATGGGAAGACTACCTACACTTTGTAGAATTCACCTACAATAATGGGTATCAAGCATCATTGAAGATGAGCCCATTTGAATCACTTTATGGTAGAAAGTGCAATACACCAGTAAGCTGGGATAATCCAACTGACAGAGCAGTAGTTGGGCCAGAGTTGCTCAAGAAAATGGAAGAGCAAATGCTGAAAATTAAGCAGAATTTGAAAGCTGCCCAATACAGACAGAAAAGTTATGCCGATAAAAACAGAACCCACAGAGGTTTTAAAGTGGGAGATCATGTTTTTCTGAAAGTAAAGGCCAATATAAGTTCCCTGAGGCTAGGAAACTGTTCCAAGTTGGTAGCCAGATTTTGTGGGCCATTTGAAATCCTAGAAAGGATTGGGCAAGTTGCATATATGCTTGCATTACCTGCATCCATGACTGTACATAATGTGTTCCATGTTTCATTACTTAAGAAATATATACCTGATGTTAATCATGTAATTGATTGGAATGTGATTCAGGTGGAACAAGAAGGTGTCTTGCAAGTGCGTCCTATGCACATATTGGACCGGAAAAGAAAAAAACTTTGGAATCGAGCCATAGGGCTTGTAAAGGTCCAGTGGACTTGGTACAGTCTCGAGGACATGACATGGGAGCATGAAGATGCTATGCGGGAAAAATACCCACATCTTTTTGAAGATTTTGGAAATCTTGTTGATGTTGTGTGAAAGTTGCACCGAGGACAGTGAAAAACTAAGGGGAGGGGATTGTAATACCCCAAGGACATGCCCCAATTTCATTATGAATTGTAATTATGTTTTATAGATTGGTGAGCCAAGTTTATATAAGCTGATAGACTTATGTGTTTATTAGCCCAAAGAGCCTAAGTGTTGAAGGCCAAGAGCCTAATTTTTGTACATGTAATGATGCACATTATTAATATAAAAACATCTTTGCGTGTGTACCGACCATGATGAATGAGTGATGGGGGACTAATCTTCCACAAAGTCTGGGTAAGGGAGAGGGGGCTGAAATCTTGGGAGAAGGGCTAAGCTTAAGAGCTTAAGTCCTTTAGAATAATAATTAAATATTATTCCAAAGTTGTGTAAATGTTTATGTTTTATCCTAAGTTCTTGGAAGGGGGAACGTGTGCAAAATGGGGAGCATGCAGCCCCAGGGAGACAGTTGTCGACTTGGGTGCATGTAGTTAAAACCAGAGAAGTGAGCCATGTTGGGGGTTCGACCTTCCATTCTCCATCCTCCGTCTGAACTGGCTAGGGTACAGGATTGACCTATGTTTCAGTGTTTGTTCTGGGAAATCCTTACCTGAACTATTGAATCTCTACATGGGATCTCTGTACACCCTCATGCAGCCTGAAACCTGAGTCGTGAGTCTGTCCTGTATTGTTGGTTGAGAAAACCGAATATTCTGTAATTACTGAGCCTTGTTATGCTGTAGCATCTGTCTGTCACCATTTTGGGAAAGCTCGTGTCTGTGTTTTCCGTGGACTGTTGTGGCTGCGCAGTGCTTGACTGTGTGTGGCTTGCTGACCAGTGTATGTTTGTGTTGAGTCTCGTAGTTGCTTGACTGCATTGGAAACTGATTTGAAGGAAACAGGTTGTCTGGCTTGTGTGTAATACTCTCTCCAGGAGAGGGACGTGGTTGCGGTTGAAGAGGTAGGTTGTCAAGCCTGTGAGCAACTCTCTCAAGGTGAGAGAGTGCATGGAGGACTCCTAGAAGGGGTCCTGTAGCTGCTACAGAGCTCAGAGACTTTCGGTATGGTCTGTCGCTGAAGCCCAAGGTAAGGGAGTTTTAGCAGCCGAAGGAATCGCTTGGTGACAGTGAAGGTGTATACTCCTGGGGTGGGACAAGCATGTGGGGAATGAGAGTCTGTGAGTAGTGGGCATAAGTGGCTCCTGGGAGAAAATCCTTCCTCTGTAACTGTGTGTCTTCCAGTTGACCTTGCCCAACCTAGGATTCCCTGCCCGGTGGAGCTTAGTCACAGATCGGGGTGACCTACTGCTGATAGTGATGAGAAACGCGGTCTAAGGCTGGGAGGTTTGTGGAAGGTTTGCACGTAGTTGGTGGATTACATCAAGTTTCAAAGATGATTATCAGTTTGTGCTTAATATTATGTTTTGCGTGCCTGTGATGCTTATATGTTATCATGTATTCTGTAGCACATATAAATTATTATTAATGTCCCTGATGATTAGCAGTAATCCCGTGCTTACTCTGAGTTGTTTAGTTAAATCTGTTAATTAAGTTTAATATGCATGACTTATATAAGGGCATGAGAATTTTCTGCGTAGTAGCATTGCCTGGAAAGTGGGTTGATGGCCGGGGATGTTACAAGATGCCATTTCCATTTCCCACAAGACTGGAAAGTGTCAGGTGCATTGGTCAATACCACTAGTATGACCAAGAACTCAAGGTAACATCTGTGAGCAATCCTGCAGGTATACTGCTCTCTGACCCTGCTCTGATGATATCCCATTCAAAGATCAATCTCCGAGGGATATACCTCTCCATGAAACTCATCCATTCACTCATCGATCCTGGGTGAACCAAACTCAATGATAAGTCTGAAGTCCGAGTACGGAGGTCTCCCCGGGGGAATCGCTCCAAAAACCCACTATACACCACTGTACACAGTTGTATACTACTGTACATCACTGCACACCCCCATATCATCATGTACCACTCTATATCCTATACGTGCCATTGCATCAATCACTCCAATAATATCAATTGAACCTGAATCCTAGAGTGACGTATCCACAACTATCCTATACTCAATCCCTCAACCAACTATTGCATATAATTTTCTCAACTACCTCCTTTGTAGCTAAGCCTCGAGAAAAAAGAAACGACTCATGATCCTTGCAATGAAAATCATGCACATGGTCAAAATCCTCTATGTCAAACCTCTCCCCAAACTCCCGCAACTCTAAATGCTCCTCGTGTGGAATCGTCATAGGAGGCTCCTCCCTCAAATCATGAGTGCCACTCACGCCCTCATGTGTCACTGCTATCAAATATAATGGAGTCTCCGCTGCTGTCGATGATGAAGAGCATGCTAGACTAAGCTGTTAACAAAACACCTCAATATCCCTTTCCTTGTCTTCAACGAACTTAAGAGAAAGGTTCCTATCCATGGGCAACTACAAATAACCAGAATTCATCTGCTCTAGTGTCTCTTTGATGATGCACAATTGGGTACTAGTGACTCCATCTACAATTCCCTTTTGCCTCTTTTACCGATGGGTTTTCCACATAAGGTCTTTAATAAATTTATGAGCACCATTTGTCCTTGTCAACACCTACACAACTTTCTCCTTTGTGACCAATAATTGATTCTCCAATTTCCGCAATGTTATTTCATCAACATGGCGTGGGTTGTCACACAAGGGATCAACTAACTCACTAGATGATGATGTGCAATGTGGGTTGTCCTCCTCATAAAAGTTTTCTGATCTGTTCCAGTCCACCAAATCAAATATTTTGTTGTCATATTCTAGTACAATCATGTCATAAATAGGATGAGTTATGTCATCATTAACATCATACACAAGGAAATATGTTGGCTTCTCAACATTGGCTAATTGGAATATTTCCTCATGGTCATCAAAGTAGGACAAGATGTTGTATCTTCATATTTTGCGTCGGAGGTATACCCATCTGATACATTGGTGTCATTGACCTCATCGGTCAGCTCGAATGATGTATCATAGGCTATCTCTATTCACACATCCCCCTCATGGCTAGATGCATGCTCTACCAAAAGGTAAACTTGAGGTTCTAACAATCCTTCCTCACAGAGGGAGGTATTTTTTCCATCGACTACCTCAGATTTGAATTCCTCTTTCTTATTCTCTTTCCCAAAAAGAGGCTTCAACAACTCAGGATGCTCTAAGGTTTTTGTTAGACTCTTCTGATAATCTTGAGAAAATTGTAACATTTCTGCCAAGAGTTCCTAATTTGTCTTCATTTTCTTGTCCATGGAATGTACTGTTGATTTCTCCCTTCTTTATAACCCATTCATGTCTTATGCAATCATAGGTTGGAAAGATCACCAGGTCTGATACCACTATAATATCCCTAAATGTGCTAGGCTGGGATATTAGTGTTTGATGTCTAATGATGTTGTTTCTCGTTATGTGATTTTGTCAAACACTTTGCATTCATATGTTTTTATGCTACAATGATGATTGATAACTTTATACAAACAATTTGCAAGTGTTCTACTAGTGGACATTTCGTCAAACATATTGTAAATACACATATGATAGAAGAGACAACATTGTCATTTTTATTATGGATGGAAACTCAACAACAATATAATCTCTAATGGTTGTCATGGAAGTTGCAACAAAACACACAATATGCAAACCAAAACTTGAAATAATGCCACGACCTACTCTATTAGATGATGTGTGCTCCTCCAAGGAATCTCCAAACCTCAAAACCCTGTCTAGAAGTAACTCGGCCCCAACTGCAGAACTCGACCTCAGCTAGAGAAACCCGACCTTAGCTACATAACCGACTTTGGCTACATAAACGACCTCAGCTGCAAAAAATGATTCAGCTACATAAATGTCCTAAGCTACATAAATGACTTCAACTATAGAAATGACTTCAACTATAGAAATGAATTTGACTCCATAAATGGATTTAGTTGTAGAAACAACTTTATCTACAAAAATGGCTTCGGCTACAAAAATGACTTTAGCTGCATAAATGAATTCAACTATAGAAACAACTTCAGCTACGAAAACAATTTCAACCCATACGAGAAAAATTGTTCCACAACATGAAACTCAAGTGAAGATCCTGGATGGATCCTCCTCCTTGTCTAGCTAGTGTGGATATGGCACCACTGAAACTAAACCACAAAGGAAGCGTTTTGTCAAAACCCCAACAAAAACTTTTCTCTCAAGAGAACTCCAAATATGAGATCAAATCATAATGCGAAAATGAGGCTCTACTCCTCCTTTTATCCTTCTTCCATGTATTCTAGAACTCTCCCCCTTTTTACCAAATCAAATGTGACCTTTATCACTTTAATAATGGTGAAGTAACTTGTTAATCTAAAGTTACTTTATTTCCCTATTGTCACCTTAAAAAAAAACATAACATCTCATAACTAAGTGACATTTTATGACCCCCCTTTTTACTACCTTTTCTCCCCTAACAAGCCACGAAAGTCCCTTCTACTGCAACATAGGGGAACCCAAAAATGGGGACATGACATAATGGTAAGTCTTTAGTAAAACAACCAGTTACAAATTTGACACTATAGCCTATACCTAAAAGGAATTACATTATATATACCTTTTCAAATTTCATGAGAGAATAAACAACATGTTCTCATTTGTGGTTTGCGAATAACATGTCAAAGTTTAAACTAGCAGTTGAGACAACCTTTTCTATTTAGATTTTGTAATATGAGAAGATAAGGACCTATGTTTTCAAAGAGGAGAATTATTAAGTGATATGGTCTTTTAACAAAAAGATAAAGATTATCTAAGAAACAATGTTTTTGTTTTTTTATTTGTTTTGGTCATTTCTATAAAGCAAAGGAAAAAGCAATAAAACCGATTATATATAATGAATGAAAAATTGGATTTAAAACTGAATGTAGTGTTTCAGAAACCTCCCATTCATAGGAAATTCCAACAAATTTCCTTCTAAATTTTGAAAGGAGAATGGATTATTTCCCTCAACTGCAACAATCTTGTAGGGTCCTAGCCACAAATGATCGAACTTTCCATGTTTACCAGGATCCTCTCTTATGCTATCCCATCTTAGCACTAAGTCACCAGGGATGAAATTTCTCTGTTTTGCTCTCCTGTCAAAAATGGCCTTCATCTTGTCTTGATATTCCTGAAATTTGTCTAACTTTCTCTCTGGTTTGTTGCACTTCAATTAACTTATTCATTCTTCTGGTAAGGTCATTGGGTTCTTCTTCACTATTATGCAATAATTTCATGACAGACAAGGCAAGATTAATAGGAAGTACCACATCAATGCCATAAATTAATTGAATAGGAGACATATCTGTGGACCTTTTAGTATTGATTCTATTAGTACATAGTGCAAATTTCAAATGAGAGTGCCAAGCCTTTTTGTTATTTGTTAATACTTTCTTGATGACCCTCATTAGACTCACATTAGATGATTAATCTAATCCATTACCTTGAGGGTAATAGGAAGTGGAATGACCAAGGATAATATTGTATTTCTGACAAAAATCTATCATTGCTAGAGATTTAAATGCTTGAGCATTGTTAGTTATAATTTTCCTAGGGCATCCAAACTTGGCAAGAATATTTTCCTCAAGGAATTTGATCACAATTGCATCAATAACAAATCTGGTTGGAATTGCTTCCACCCATTTAGAAGAATAATCCATTGCACTTAAGATTCACTTGTGTTGTGCACTGGAAGCATGACGAATCTCACCTATGAAGTCTAAACCCCATTGCTAGAAAGGTGCTTCAACTTTTATTGGAACCTGTTAACTCCCAAAATGAAACCGTCTTTTCGGCCGAGTTTTGGGTGGATATCATAGCTTTAGGTAGTATCTTCAAGTCATTTTTTGAGTTTTTACAGTCGAGGAAATTTTTGGTTTTGGTGTGTCTCAAAAAATAATTGACCCATAAAGTCTTCTCTTTCAAAATTGTAATTTTTTACTTTCCACAACTAACGTGTTTGCAAAAGGTTCATTGTGCGCTGTGGAAAGTGTTCACTTTTAACAGCAAAATAAATCGTTTCATCAGTTGGCGCCCTGTTGAAAGTGTCAAAACTTAAAAGGTTTTTAAAATCAGTTTTCAGGTGGCGCGCTATCAAAGGTACATACTTTCAACAGCTAAGGAGGGTCTTCTACAAAGTGGCGCGCTGTTGAAAGTACTTACTTTCAGCAGCTAACAGGGGTTTCTTCGCAGAGTCGCGCGCTGGTGAAAGTATCAAGCGAGCGCTTGGCCAAGACATTCTCCACGGGTTGTTGCTGCTCGAAGCGGGAATCACGTGCTGATATCCACGTATGAAAAACAATGATGGTGTGATCACCCCCACGTCAAAACAAATCCAGGGCATGCGTTAATAGGAGTGGGCAATCATGGAAACTAAATCGTGCATGTCAGATGTGACTGGAATTCCAAGTCGTTCCAGAAACCGCGCTCAATGTTCATCACAGTCGGAATGGCAAGTTCGTGTTTGGAGATGCAGGTACAGAGGAGGTACCGCCGACCTGACACCATCAAATCAAACAGAGGTCTCGCAGCACAAACCGTTTACAAAACACTGTCAAAGTTTTCTTTTAATTCAAAACAGAGCCGAAGCCCAGACTGCTTTCAACAACGCAGACCCTCAGCTCGATTAGGCGGTTACAGGGTTTATATTTGTCAAGTGTTTGAGCTCCAAGATGGCGAGAAAACGTAGTGGCGTTTTACTTAAACGTGAATTGGATAATTTATCCTTTTTGGAATCACATCCCGAGGTTCAGAGGCATTTTTCAAATGCGGGTTGCATGAAATTCACAGAAAGGTTACAAGTTGGGTCTCACCAGGCCACTGCTGAAGCTTTCACTATGACATTTGATGGCAACAAAGCTCGCGTTGGCGCTGTCGAAATCAAGGTGGATGAGGCTGTCATTGTCGCAGCTACAGGATTGCCCAGAACTGGTCAAAAATGCTTTAAGACCACCGTTCCTAAGGATCTGGATTACAGGGTTTATTTGAAGGATGTGTACAAACAAAAAGCGTGGACAAAAGGTATGCTCGTGTCATATTTGGATGAAGAGTGGCAACATTTATTCAAAGGCATTCAACTATACATTACCTCAGAAGGAAGATACGACAAATTGATGATGTACCACTTTAAACTGATGGATCATTTTACAGGCAAAACCCCCATCAATTTGCCTTACTTCTTATACCCCAGTTTGATTAAAGTCTGCAATAGAATTAGAGCTCAACCTTTGAGCATTAAATCGACTCTCTATCACCTAGGCCTCATTAAATTGATTCTTCTGCAAGAATTAAGGCAACAAGGAAGAAGTTGGGAGAACTTCCTGTTCTGGGAAGGATTTGAAACCCAGAACCAAACCGCAAATGAACAAATGGTAGGTGAAAGAAAGCAATTCTCTCCTCAGAACAGCTCAAGAAGAAGAAGGGGAGCCTTGTCGGGACCGAGGAGGGGCAGTATCTAAATTGGAAACCTCACCGGTTTGAATAGGAGGTGAATTTGGCGATTCAAGGAAGGCGGACTATAGCGGATTCAGGGCATCCTACACAGTAGAGTATAGGGAAGAACATCCTCAATTTACCTTACCCAGATTCCCGAGTCGGCGAGAAACATCTGATTACCCTACCATCAAGAGCTCTGAGCAATCAGCTGAATGTGCTCAAAACTATGAAACATTAAAACATCTGAGCGGAGAATGCATTAAAAACCTAGATCAAATAAAGCCAGTCAAACACCTCAATAAGGTAATTGCTCAACAGGAAGTTCAGGAGCGAGTAATTAAGGACAGGTATAAAAAATTATCTGATAACTTTACTAAGACAAATGCTAGCGTTTGAGAGATTGTGGGAAGGAAGAGAGAGAAAGAGGGAGGAAAGCTCATTAAAAGCTGACTGATTAAGATTGCTTGTCCGACACCTCAAGAAGCGGATCGGGGGATTGAAACAAAAGATGAAACAAAGGTCTCATCCAGACCTGACAGTTTTTGCTCAGGTGGCAGTCAATATACAAGGTGAGAAGTCAGATATTAATTGATTTTGGTTTTGAAGTAAATTTTGAAGGTGAAAGCTCTTTTGTGCACTATCGGGACTTTCAACGGTAGCGGTATAATTTCATTACCGGTTAATTTGTGAAGCGATAGCTTCAACGAATAACTTGAGTAGAAAGTTCAAAAGCGGTTAGCATTTGTTGAAAGATGGGCAAGCGGTTTTGAGGATGAAATCATAGCAGTTTATTTCCAACTTGTTTGAAGATATGTAGCGTCGTGGACCATTAAATTGCCATGCAAGAAGTTCGACCTCGAGGGGATTGAGGAATTTTGGATACTTTTCAAAACCATGTCCTAAAACTCAGCCATAAATATTGGGGGAAATGGAGCAGTCCGCACAGGTGTCATGTTGCTTCACTACATCGCAGATGCTAGAAGCTGGAAGAAGCAAATGGTGATTTTTTGTATTCTGAAGACAATTCGAACCTTTCAGTTCTGTTATTGAGACTTTAATTTCATAGTTGTTTAAGTAAAATAGAAGGCATTTTTATTAAATGGCAGATCCATGTTTTTAGGATGCGTGTAACCGACTGTAAAAGGCTATAAATGCACGATTTTGATATCAAACAATGGTTGAATTGGATGAAATGCTCTTTTGTACTCGGACTTTCTATGTTAATACAGATCACGGGTTCCTTTCAATTTTGATTGTCGACTTTCCATCTTTCTTGCATTATTATCACGTGTTGTCAAGAGCTTTGAATGAGCATCCCATTTTTTATCTCATAGCTCGATAATAAGTCTCTTGATTGTCTCTTAGACCATACATTGTACTAGTTTAGTTACAATATATTCTCCACCCACTTTAAAGCTACCTGGCGATTAATCAATCTTTGAGAGCCTTGTCTATTTGTTTATCATTTCATGTTTGAATGCTATAAAATTTGTATTGAGTTTCCCATTGATCCACATTTACAAAATACAAAAACATTCATTTCTTAGGTTACCAAGCACCTCTGGTGCCGATACAAAGGGTTTCTGGGTGATAAGAACCAATGGAAAGGGAAGAGGCTTTGTTTGCAAAAATATTTACAAAATACAAAAAACATTCATTTCTTAAGTTACCAAGCACCTTTGGTCTGCAGCCACAAAGGGTTTCTTGGAGTGATAACAGAACCAATGGAAAGGAAGGAAGCTTTTGTTTACCTGCAAAAATATGGCATTCTCTGCAGGATCTAACTTTGGCATTTACTTCAGAAAATAATTTTGGCCAATAATAGCCAACTCTAAAAATTTTGTATGTTATAGTTCTATAATTTTGTCCTCCACATATGCCTTTGTGAAATTCATCTATAATGCACTCAGTCTCTTCTTCAACCATACAATTTAATAAAACTCCTAAAATATCTTTCCAATAGAGTTTTTCATCTATGATGCAATACTTGATTGCTTGAAGTTTGAGTGACCTAGCTTTGGACTCACTAAAATCAGGTGGGCATTTAAGGGTTTGCAAATAAAACACGATGTATTTATATCAAAGGGAAGAAGAGAACTGATTTTGAACCTTTATTATGGATTGATGTAACTCTACTTCCTCAAATTTTGTTGAGGGTGTTAGCACCCTATAATTTGTGTGCCTAATTTATAAGCTTAGTCGCTCATTTTGCAGTGTTTTAGCATTTTCGCAGTGTCATTCACTTTTACAGCGAACATTGTCACTTTCCCAGCGCTAGTGCAATTTGGTATTTTTGTAGCGCCTACAAGTTTCGTAGTGCTCCTGCATTTATGGATGATTTTGTAGCGCCAAGCAGCCTATTGTTAGTGCCAATTTCATTAACGATAAAAAAAATCTAATTTTCTTTAACGATTAAAAAAAACTACAGGTTGGAAAAAATGAATGATGTTTTGCAAATAAAAAATTGGCTTGTAAAGCCAATTTGGTCTCCAATTATGCTCTCCGGTATTTTACAGGCTTATTATAAGTTTTTATGAAAAACATATTGAGACTAGGGTCCAATCTCCAACTAAGTCTATCAACTATCGGACACAAAGCACAACCACAAAGCGACAACATAAAGTCTACAGCCCAGGGCGATACCAAAGCCCAAGCCACGATCAGGGGAGAAGCCCGCAAGGGACAATACAGTGCACCACGCATATGAAATTGTATGGGAAAAACCAATAAAGGAAAATACAGTGCTCAACTATATAAATGATTGGCTATTTTTTTACTTAGTGTATGTGGGATATCTCCTCTACATACAAAACGAAATGCAATTGATATGGACGCTCTATCCACGCGTTGACGGGGGTTTGACGCATATGCAGCCATGAGGAGAGCACACACTGTCAAAATATAAGGAGATCGACAAGTGCCAATGAAGTTTGCATATGTCAAGGCGACTTTACATATGAAAACTGAATTCCAAAGTTGTGACAAAGCGCAGAGAAATCTAATAAATTTTCGAAGAAAACACCAACCTTCTGTCAGGGGTCCAGAGTACACATCATTATGAAAATCGCCCACAATTGTAAATAGAATATCATTTGATGGGAAAATTGTTAACATATCCAGTCTGTTATAGCGTTTCATTTAATCTCTTGGCCCGAGTTTCGTAATGGTGTTGCTACGGGCTTAAACAAAGTGATATATATGAATGTCTTACACAAACTCATAAGGTTACAATGATTGGCACAATATTTGGTTTGGCAGCATGCTGTAGAGGCTCGGTGCATCCTACTATTTTACTACTTTCACTATATGTATATATTTGATGAATTTCAATGTGGACAAAGGGGGTTCGAGAGGGAAAATAGACAGGCCTATCGTTTGTAATTGTTTGAGCTTAATGCTAATTGATCAATAAAGAAGTACAAAACTTTTCTTCTCAAGGATTCATGTGTTGGTGTTCTATGGTGATGTGATTTTCTCTTGGTTGATGTGTTCTTTTTGCAGTTTATCATTTCTGTGTGTAATATTCAAATGCTTGATTGAATTTATGTAATTCAGAATTCATTCACATGGTCCGAGTTAAAACAGTTAAGCATTCCACTACCTTCATCTAAAGTGAAATGTAAAATTCATCCCCGATAGATGCTTTACATTTGATGGGATGTTTCTCATAGTTTCTCCCACCATACTACCACATTATTGAAGACCAGAGATCATTAGTTACCTTTCCCTTGTCACAAAATTGCTCATTAACCAATAATCGATCACTTTGATATGTTTTTTAACCCTATATTCCATGCCCAATGGTCTTCTTTTACCCTGTCATCCATAATCAAATTTGAAAACCATCCTTTACAGAAGATCTAGCCACTGTTTGAATTACACAACTAGTTATTGAGGCGACATTGGGTGACTGAGTTGCAAGAGAGAGCCCTCTCCGGGTTGGAAGGGATAGCTTCCATTCCTAAAGCTTGGTTTGTGGTTACCTCTGTGTTTTCCTCCCACAACCAAGGGAAATTACAAAGTGATCACAGAGGGATGTTTTGTTATTTCAAAAATTTGATTTATCCCAAGAACTCTACAATTTGATTCAACTAAGATATTTTCCAAACCTTGTCCTTTAATCAATTTCATTGGTTTTATTTTGAGGTCTTACTCTTGAATATTAGCTATCCATTTGCCTATTTTTCAATCAATATCATGCCGATTCAATATCTCTTTTACTGTGTTGCTAGAAACTTAAGCAATTATTCTAGAATGAAGAACATAAACTCTAAAAGATATAAGAGTTTTAACCAAAGCATACTATTTTTTTTCCATAATATTATATTTGAGCTCTGAATCTCTCAAACTTTTGCTAAAGAAGGCAATTGGTTGTTCTTGTTTTCCTTCATTCCTTTGTAAAAGAACTACACCAATAGTGTTGTCAGAGGTTGTTGGCCCTTGACCAAGTTTTGAGGATTCTTGGTCATGTTGGACCTATTTTTGGGACTTCGACAGGCTGTCGAAGGCGGAGCGCAAGACGAAGCAGAGATCACGGGATCTCGGCTCCTTTTTTAGGGCTTTTTGGGTTTTGGGCTTATGTAACGGGTATGGGAATGTCGGCCCATGGATTTACCCATGTTTAGGCCCAATTTTGTAATATACATAGAAGACTAGGTGATGTAATGAGGAGTCAGTTGTAAGAGGTGCTGAGTGCTAGTATTCGATCTATGTGATCTAGAGTTGTAAGTACTTTGTGAATACTGTGTGAGGCTTGCAAGGCTAGTGCAAGTAACTAGAAGAAACTGTGGAAAGGTTTGGTGTTGTACCCTAGCTCGAAGAAGGAGGATCTGGCGGAGTGTGTGCAAATCTCCTGTCTTTTGCGGAGTAGGATTTTGATGCTATGTGCTTGTAAGAAGCTTGACCAAAGATAATAAAGAAGAGAAAAGTTGGTGGACGTAGCCCTAGGGTGGGGTTGAACCACGTACATGCCGTGTTTCTATGATTTGTGCGATGTATTGATGTGCTTATATGTTTGCTTGCTTAGTGCTTTAATATATATGAATGATAGACAGATCTGTTGATGCTTAGTGCTTAATGATATGGATAGATGTTAGATCTGACCTATGTAAATATGCTTAGTGCTTAAATATCTTAGATCTGGATGAATACTGTGTGCTCTGTAGTTTCGGGTTTATTTGCGCTGAGAGTAGGATTTAACTGTGTTGTAACTAAGAACGGGATGTTGATGAATGATAATTGCTAAGTGCTCTGTTAAGTGTTAGAATCATAGATCTGTGTCCCAACTAAGGTTGCAGACACTGGAGTCCTGCAACCACCCCTACCTCTACCTCGGGTGAGACTTCATCTACTTCGTAGGTGTTGCAGAAAGGGACGGTAGTTAGGGTTTTGTTGGTGCGTTGTTGTAGCGTTGAACCCTGGGTCTTCCCCTGTGCCAACAAATGGTTCCGTTGCTGGGACCTGAAACTGTGATTGCTGGGAACTGAGGAAGAAGAAGCTTTGTGCAAAGATCCGACCTGAAACTGTGAAAGCTCCATGCGTAGATCTGTTGCCCTAGTACGCAACATTCTACTTGACCTGTGAAGCTCTGTGCCAAGAGGAAGGTCAGATCCGAAGAAAAGAAGCCTGATCTGAAGAATATAGGTAAGATCTATAAGCTCTGTGCTTTGTTAAAGGTAAGAATAGTGAAAAGTTTTAGATCTGAAAGCTTTGTGCTCTGCTAAAAGTAAGATTAGTGGATTTTTTTTTTTCAAGAGTATGGATCTAGGTATGTTTGATAAATTTTGTCCTAGCTTGAAAAGTAGGGCGCAACTAGAAGAAAAGAGGTTTGATATGAGTAGATCTGATAGAAATAACGAAAGATATGTTATACCTATGCATAGAAAGAATGTTTGGACTAACAAATGGATGCAAGATCCTAGAAAGATTTTTTTGCAGGTTAGCTACTATGATCCTGTTATCCCCCACTTTTAGGGATAACTAGGAGATCATGTCTCGAGGTCCATAGGTCCTAGACATGGAGTACTGAGAGAATGATTGAATTTAGCATGGCCCTGGAGGGCCCACCTTTTATTTCTTCCAACACCTTTATCTTGTCAGCAACATCAACATCCATCACCATCGGCTTGGTCTTGTGTCAGAGATGGTTCTTGCTCCATGAGGTAATTAGTCCAGGTATCATGGTATGTGTCACTTTTATCATCAAAACCATTGAATATGTGCATCTGATTCCTTTTGTTTCTAACAAACACTTGGATCTTACACTTGCCCACTTGACCATGTCTGGGGGGATTGGCAAGGTGCCATAGTAAGCCTGTGTCTATAGGTTTTGGTTTTCCACTAGGGGGGGTTTCTGAAAAATCCATCATCCGCTCCCATCACAACACCACTTTTTCATCTTGCTTCCCGCTCACCTATCCCATTCCACTTTTCCGGGCACTGGGTTGAGATATTTTCAGGATTGCACCTTATCTCATGGGAAGAAGGGGCTAAATGCCTAGAAGTTAAAAGCAAGCTGGTAAAAGATAAAAGCCTAAGAATAAAACCTCGAGATGCTTCGCCCAAAGATCCTCGAGAAAGAAATAAAAGGCTTCTCAGGAAGAAACAAGAGGGACCCGGAAAAATAATAAAACAAGACCTGATAAGAGGGAAAGGGGGTCTCATCACGAGACAACCTATTAGGTCCATGGGTACCTAACAGTATGACATTACCACCAGCTGGTTACCACACCAGGGTAGTGACTCTTGGTTGCATGGCCAAGGAAAAAGGGGTCTCATCACGAGCCAAGCTTCTCATTTCTGTAAAAGTACTTGTGGGTAACGCTGTCACCACTAGTCACCATGCCAGGGAAGTGCCCCCTGATTAGCTCTTGAAGAAAAAAAAGAAATAAAGAATAAAAGAATAAAAGGCATGAATGGGTTTGGAAAATTTTGCATCCATGATAGGTACAGATCACCTTCCACAAAGGCAACCATAGGTAAATTTTGGCATCCTCTGCCCTCATTGCACCCACCTGCTTGGACATCCCTTGACCACATCACCCACTTACATGGCTTGGATGAGGTCTCTTCCGGGGACTTTCCTCTTCTAGTGGACACTAGCCCAATAAGATGCCTTGTCATTTTCTCCAAACTTGTATTGCAGGCTTGTGTAATGTCTTTGAGATTTTGACTGATGTATTAGGGATTTTATGCACATGTTTAATAATATTGATGATGAGATGTGATTGACATTGCTATGTTCCTTGTGACTGATGAGCCCATGGAGGGCATAGTTGTTAATGTGCATGATCATGCTCGATGGATAGGTACCATTTAGACTGGTACACATGGGGAGATGATTAGTTCGGACCTCCATGGGGTTGAAGAGCCAATAAGGTGGATGCTAAGACCCCATCAGGGGGTAGAGACAAGACAGAGATGGATCAGGGGCTTTGCACAAGAGAAGAGGAGGACGTTCCACCAGAGGCACCCTGACAGAGCTTGACCTAGGGGGGTTGTGCCATTTTCAGTGGAACGTTGGCCTTGGAAGGCCTAGGACTTCACCCATGAGGTCCATGACGTCATCCTTGCTTCATGCAAAATAGTATGATTTTTAGTATTTTGGCCTTGTCATCCGTTTTATGACCTAAAAGTAAAATTAGGTCATTGATACAATACATATTGAGGGTTTTCACTCTCATTTTATCATCATCTTTCACTCACCACTTGGTGAGGTCTGAAATTTGCGCCCTATTCTAGGGCTTTGGCTGAAATTGTGAGGTGCACTTGTTGAAGGAGGATTTTCTTGGCATTTTTGGCATTTATCTTGGTGGAAGGTGTTACAACTAGGGTTTGCTACTTGATTTTGTTGGTTAAATGTAAGTAAATTTCTGCAAAACTTCTTGAATGAATGGTTGTAGTTTTAT
>SNQJ01S0043687.1:14891-25640 GCA_010110895.2 Picea sitchensis
TCCTACATGAATTCAGAGACATGTTTGTTGATGAGATACCAGAATTGCCTCCTAGGAGAGAAATAGATTTCTCCATAGACTTACTACCTGGATCAGCCCCTATCTCAAAATCACCCTACCGAATGAGTCTACCAGAACTGACAAAATTAAACATACAATTACAAGAATTGTTGGACAAAGATTATATCAGACCAAGTGTCTCGCCATAGGGAGCACCAGTCCTCTTTGTGAAAAAGAAAGACAATACTCTAAGACTATGTATCAACTATAGACAACTAAACAAAGTGACCATTAAGAACAAATACCCCTTACCATGGATAAATGATCTGTTCGATCAAGTTAGGGGGGCCAAGATCTTCTCAAAATTGGATTTACGATCCGGTTATCATCAAGTTAGGATAAAGGATCAGGACATAAACAAAACAACTTTTCGAACAAGATACAGACACTACAAGTTTGTAGTCATACCTTTTGAACTCACTAATGCACCAACCACATTTATGTGCTTAATGAATAACATTTTTAGCTAGTACTTAGACAAGTTCGTAGTATTATTTATCGACGATATTATGGTCTATTCTAAAATGAAGGAGGAACATGATGAACACTTACGAATAGTTCTGTACACACTAAGGAAACACAAACTATACGCAAAATTCGACAAATGTGATTTTTATAAAAAAAAAATACAATATTTAGGACATGTCATTTCCTCGGAAGGTATTGTCGTAGACCTGGAAAAGATAAAATCCATTATGGAATGACCAGTACCTAAGGATGTGGGAGATATCCAGTCATTCATGGGAATCAACGGATATTATCGCAGATTTATAGAAGGGTTCTACAAGATAGCCTACCCTATCACATCACTGCAAAAGAAAGGGAACAAGTTTAACTGGTTACAAAAGTGTCAAGACAATTTTAACAAGCTAAAAGAATTATTGACATTGGCGCCCATCTTGAAGGTAGAAGACCCAGATAAAGACTTCACAGTATGTGTTGATGCAAGTAAGGAGGGACTAGGTGGTGTTCTAACTCATGAAGGGCATGTGATTTGTTATGAGTCCCAGAAATTAAAGGAACATGAGGGAAATTACGTCACTCGTGACTTAGAATTGGCAACATTAATACATGCCTTAAAAATGTGGCGACATTATATAATGGGCAGGAAATTCTTACTATTGATAGATAATAGCAGAGTGAAATATCCGTTTAACCAACCAGACCTTAATGCAAGACAAGCAAGGTGGCTAGCCTTCTTGAGCGAATTTGACTTCGAGTTCAGACATATCAAGGGAAAGGAAAATAAAGTAGCATATGCTTTAAGCATAAGAGTCCATGGGTTATTTGAGATAAATATTAGCAGCAGAAAGTGATCTGGAACAAAGAATAAGGACGACAGGTAGCAACGATGGAAATTACACCAAGATAATGGTGGAATTTCAAAATAGTATCGCAAACTCAGATAAACCAGATATAAGTATCGACAAGAAGGGACTATTAAGATTTAAAAACAGACTTTACATACCAGACTCAGGAGAGTTAAAATCAACTATTTTAAATGAAGTGCATAAGAAACCTGATTTTGGCCATCCAGGTTACCAGAAAACAATAACAACACTCAAAAACCTATTTTACTGGCCTAATATGAAGGGCGAAACAACAGAGTACTTGGCTAGGTGCCAAGATTGTCAACAGGTTAAGGTAGAACACCAACATCCAGCCGGCCTATTACAGCCATTACCAGTACCAGAATGAAAATGGGAGACCATATCGCTAGACTTTATAACATGTTTGCCTAAAACTCAGAAACACAATGATTCAATCATGGTTGTAATCGATAAACTCAATAAGTCTGCACACTTTATTCCTATAAAGTCTACTTTTAAAGCTATTAATATTGCTGAAATATTCATGAAAGAAATTTTTAGACTGCATGGTATTCCTAAAATGGTGGTTTCAGATAGAGATGTAAAATTCACATCCTCTTTTTGGAAGGAATTATTTGTAGGGATAAATACTAATTTGAATTTCAGTACGATTTATCATCCACAAATGGATGGACAAACCAAAAGGACAAATCAAAACATAGAGGATATGCTCCGCATGTATGTAAGAACAAAGCCGAACAAGTGGGAAGACTACCTACACTTGGTAGAATTTGCATATAACAATGTGTACCAAACTTCGACTAAGTTGAGCCCCTTCGATATACTATACGACAGAAAGTGTACAACTCCAATTAGCTGGGATAACCCGGCTGACAGACTCATGGTTGGACTAGAGATGCTCCAAGAAATGGAGAACATGGTAAAGAAAGTACAACAGAACTTGAAAGAAGCACAAGATAGACAAAAGAGTTATGCGGATCAGAAAATAAGACACTTGGAATTTCAAGTGGGAGACCATGTTTATTTGAAGGTCAAAGCCCGAAAAAGATCGGTGAAGTTGGGGAATTGTCCCAATATGGAACCCAGGTTTTGTGGGCCCTTCGATATACTAGCTCGAATTGGACCCGTAGCATATCAACTTGCACTTCCAGCTAATCTAATAATTCATAATATATTTCATGTTTCTTTGTTGAAAAAGTATATTCATGACCCTACTCATATGATTGATTGGAACTTGGTGTAGGTGGAACCTGAGGGAGAGTTCCTGGTGGAACCCCTTTGCATTATGGACTCGAGAGAAATAACACTTCGGAACAGAGAAGTCACTCAGGTAAAGGTGCAATGGAAGCACATTAGTCTTGAGGAGGCCACTTGGGAATTGGAGGGAGATTTGCGGAAATATCATCCAATCCTATTATAGGAAAGGAATGAACACTAAGGACTGTGTTTTACTGAAGGGGGAGAGGATGTAACATCCCCCCCCCCAAAAAAAAAGAAATTATTTTTGTTTGCTGGAAATTTATTTCCGTTTTTGGCAAATTCGAATCTGGAAAATTTTTGCCATTTATGGAAATTCTAAACTTTGAATTTAATAATTGTATTAAATTATTGTGACTATTGGGAAAATATCTATTTGGAATCAACTAACTATTTGACTATGACACTTGTATCACAATAGAATAATTATATTAACTGCAGGAGGACAAATGGAACAACCATGTTAAAAAATCAGGTGACCACGACTCCATGAGTGGGGAACAAGTTGGAACTGCCTCTGGACTGATGACTACAAGTGGAAAATCATAGATTTGGCCACTGGAAGCCCCTGAAAGTTAGGGATTAAGAAATATGTGAAAATCCTCAAAGGAGGGAAAAGACCTGGGAAAAAAAAATGGATATATAGCATATGCGAGGAGGCAGGACGTTGCTAAGTATGTTTGGAAATTTTTTTGAGCTCTCTTGCTGTTATGAACACTGCAGATTGAGTGTGAGGCAAGAGGAGACTACTGAAACGGAATTGCCTTGCTATTATGAGCACTGTTGAGTAAGTGTGAGGCAAGAGGATAACTGTTGGAATTGAAGGACATTGCCGAGGAGGAGTTTCGAAGTTCACCCTCATGGATTCATGGTCAGGCTAGGGGGTGAATCGGGAAAGTAGATTTGTCTGCCCTATTCTACGGTTAGGAGGAACATGGTTGTTCCCTTTGTCTTCTCACGGATTGGATTCATATATGTTAATTTTCCCCTCTCTATTATGAATGGCTATGTCTTTTGATGTTATGTATCTATTGAATCTGAGCTAGAATAGGTTTCATTCTCTGTCTGTATGACCCTTTTTGCATCTGGTGTATTGTATATGATTAAATTGGATCTATAACGATTTCTTCCCACTTTCTGTTCGAATGTTTTTATCTGATGCTATGTATCTAACAATATGCAAACAATATATTAGATGTGTATAGAATGACAAAATTCGGGAGTTAAAGAATTTTGGAAACCCCTTTTCATTTTCCTTGTTTCTTTTCAGAATGGGCTATCCTTTCCTTAGTCCAGGTCTATGACGAATTTAGAGATTTTACCTTACAGAAAACATTTATCCTGTTGTATCCTTGTGTGCGTGTAAAATTCTTAAGTCTTTATTCTTTCGGAATTCGGGGATTGTTGTGTGCTGTGGTTTTACATATGAAACCCCGAAAACCTGAAAACCCGAAATCCCGAAATGTTGGTTCCACACCCTTTCACCTTTCAGAATTCGGGAATGGTTGTGTGTTGTGGTTCGACATTTGAAACCTTGAAATCTTGAATCCCAAAATCCCAAAATTTTAGTTCCACGTTCTTTTCTTTTCACAATTTCAGGAATTGTTGTGTGCTGTGGTTTGACATTTGAAACCCTGAAACCCCAAAAACCCAAAATCCTGAAGTGTTGGTTCCACACCCTTTCACCTTTTGGAATTCGGGAATTTTTGTGTGTTGTGGTTCGACATTTGAAACCCCAAAACCTCGGACCCCGAAATCCCAAAATGTTAGTTCCACGTTCTTTTCGTTTCACAATTTCGGGAATTGTTGTGTTTCGTTGTTTGACATTTTGAAACCCCGAAATCCTGAAATGTTAGTGCCTTTATTTTCGTAGTTCGGGAATTGTGGTATGTTGGATGTTTGGCTATGAAAACCGTGAAACCTCGAACACCTAAAATCCTGAAATGTGGGTCTCACCTTTTCCGTTCTCGCATTTCAGAAATTTGTGTATGTCAAGGTTTGGACACCGGAACTCGTGAAGTTCTGAATCCCGAAATCCTGAAGTATAGGACCCACGTTCCCTTTTTCCACATTTCAGAGGTTTGTATATGTGGTTGTTTGGGTACTTGCACTCGTGAAATCCCGAACTCCAAATTCCTGAAGTACCAATCACCTTTCGCATTTTTGGGAGTTGTAGTGTGTTGATGATTGACTTTTGTGTTCACGAAAACCTGAACCCCGAAACCCCGAAGTACTCGACATGTTGTCACAATTTCAGGAAATGTTGTGTGTTAGTGTCTGGCTCTTGTACTCGCAAAGCCCCAAATCCCGAAATGCTGGCCCATAGTCGTTCCGTATTTCAGATTCTAGCAAACAACAGGGTCCTTTATTTTGTTCGACACTTGTGATCATCGAAATCCGATTGACATCTGTTTCTTCACAAAGCTGTAGGAACTTAGAAGAAACTTATTGTTATGGGAACAACCCTATTAATATAATAAATGGACTGGTAAAAGAATGTTGGGGAGTCTTCATCCCGGATAGAGGTATGGAAGTCACAGACCGTTTTACAATTCGATTGTATTGCAAACAAAGGGTAATTTTTCTATGTAGGGTTTTGGTCATAAAAACCCCAAAGTTGCTTGTATTGTTAAGACTGTGGTAGTGTTATAGGTACTAGTAGATAAGAGAGTAATTATAAATTTTAGGATCTTAATTAAACATTGAAGTGGTGAGTAAATACTCATTTTATCGTCAATTAAAAAACTTAAGTTGAATGGTAAGAGAAATCGACAACAGTAAGGACTCTAACAAACCCTCAGACTCAACCCTTCTAACATAAAGCCTACTTGCTTGAGATCTCGAAAATCTTTCAAGCATAGATGTACAAATAATATATATATATATATATATATATATATATATATATATTTATGGTGATTTTATTAGGTACATTACATCAATTCTCTCTTCAAATCTTATCTAACACTAAATCAAATAAGTCTATTCTCCACACATTCTCTTACTGAAGATATTTGCAAAAATTCATTCATCATATATATATATATATATATATATATACCTTTCAAAAGAAATCATAACTGTTGCACCTATGTATATTTCATGCTACTTTCTTAAAATTCTTTGCATTAAAACTCTCGACCTGTATCACTTTCAATCAATTGATCTCTAGTTCTCTTTCTTCATATTTCTTTACTCTTCATTAATTCTTTTTTTTTCATCGTCTCTGTATGTCTATAATTTTGTTCATTTCAATTACAGAGATAAAACAAATTTCCTCCTTTCTATTCAAGGGAAACAACGACCACTCAATATCATTCTTTTTCACACATCTATCCTTCATGGCAAGCGTGATATATATACAAAGACTGTTTGAATCCCATTCAAGTATTCGTTTTAACCTTTGTAACTGATTATAACTATACAAATTGCCCTTGGATTGAATGACCCACGCAATGCACAACTACACTTTGATCAGATTCATCAAAGAATCTTCATCATTGAATTATAACTGTTGAAGTTTGTTAAAACCCTCACACGCTAAGAAAAAAGGATATTTCATGTATGACATAGTCGAATTATGCTACATTCTCAGAGCAACACATATCCATTCTATGTGTGGTGATATTAGTTTGGCATATGTATGTGCAGGCAGTTTGGTGATGCGCGCAGGCAGTTTGTTGATGCCCAGTCAGTTTGGTGATGTGCGCAACAGTTTGGCATATGTCTACACCTGTCATAACATCAAAAAACCCCATAACTCATATGTGCAGGTAGTTTGGTGATGTCCTATTTGTGGTATGAACCATTTGTGGTGAAAACAATTTGGCATATGTCTACACCAGTCATAACATCAGTGCCTACAAACTCCATAATGATAAACTTCATAATGCTAAAAAAATCTTTGTTTAAGATGCTCTAGCAGTAATAATTCTTGCCTAACAAAATCTCTGTTTAAAAATTCTCTACCAAATAATAATTCTTTCCTTGCCTTTAATGATGTTTTTCAAATGCTCTGCCAAGTTCTCTGCTAAGTGTTGACTACCCAATTTCATTTCCTGCCAATAATAATGATTGCCTTGCCTTTAATGATGTTTTTCAAATGCTCTGCCAAGTTCTCTGCTAAGTGCTGACTGCCCAATTTCATTTCATGCAATGCATATATCCATTTTGATTACACTAGTGTTGTACTCACATAGATGATGGCATAACTTTTTCCTCTGTCTCTATTCCATCATAAGCACACAAGAGACTCATATACAATTTCCTTCATCTTTCACATAGGTATACACCTTAGACACCTTCTCAATGATTTATTTAAGTTTGGCATTAATGACAAAAACAAAACCAAGCTCAAACAAAACCAAGCTCTATGCAAACTGAAGATTTAAGTTTGACAAAGAAGAGATTTAAGTTTGACATTAATGACAATGACAAAACCAATCCCTATGCAAACTGACCAACAAACTCCCCCCTTTGGCATTGATGGAAAACTTTAAATCTCTTCTCCCCCTTTTGACATCTATGGAAAAGGAATTAACCATACTCCACCATAGAAAAGAAAAACCACCTGTAAAGATGTATCATTTCAGAAGCAACTCCCCCTATCAAAATAGTGAGTAAACTTGTGCAGTCTCATAACCAATTCGAAATTTTTTTTTTTATTATGAAGCCCTGCAATCCTCGAGAGTGAAATGAAATTACAGAGGGTAAACCCCCAACTAATCCCTGAGACTTTCAAATTGCATTTTAGGTAAAGGTTTAATAAATACATATGCAATCTGATCCTTTGTGCCAACATATTCCATTTTAATAACATTATACATAACCTGCTCTCTTAGAAAATGAAATTTGATGGGAATGTGCATTTTTTTTTAATGCATAACATGATTTTTAGAAATACTAATTGCACTGGTATTATCACAGAAAATAGGTATAGGTTCATCATAATTAATATGTATATCTTCCAGCATCTATTTCATCCATAGAACCCGAGTGCAACAATTTGTAGCTGCTATGTATTCTGCTTCAGCAGTAGACAGAGACACTGTTGATTGTTTTTTACTTGACCAACTTACAAGACATCTTCCAAGAAAAAATGTTGCTCCACTAGTACTCTTCCTGTCATCAACACAACCTGCCCAATCAACATTAGTGAAAGAATATAAATCAAGCTGATTACCTGCAGGATACCACAAACCATACTCTCTTGTCCCCTTAAGATATCTGAAAATTCTTTTGACTGCAAGTAGATTAGAAGTTTTTGGTGAAGCCTGAAACCTGCCAACTTGAAAAACTGCATGCATAATATCAGGTCTTGTAGATGTAGCATAAATAAGACTACCAATCATAGATCTATACATTGACTGATCAACATCTTCAGTATAATCAAACTTACTTAATTTACAACCAGTAATGATGGGAGTGCCAACTAGTTTATAATCTTCCATCTGAAATTTCTTAAGCATTTCATTGATATACTTGGTTTGAGAAATGGAAATACCTTTATAAGTTTGACTAATTTGCAAGACTAAGAAAAACTTCATTTCTCCTAGCATGGACATTTCAAATTCTTTCTGCATACTTTTAGCAAATTGTTTACTGAGCCTATCAATATCACTACCAAAAACAATATCATCTACATATATCTCAAGAATGACCAAGATATCATTTTCTTCTTTAATGTAAAGATTACTATCAGTGTTACCTTTCCTGAATCCTTTCTGCCTCAAGTAATTGTCAAGTCTGGAATACCAAGCCCTTGGTGCTTTCTTCAACCCATACAATGACTTTTTTCAACCTGTAAACATATTGTTATGCTTATTGTACCTGAAAACCATCTAGTTGTTCCATATATACTTCTTCGTCTAAATCACCATTCAAAAATGTAGACTTTACATCCATTTGGTAAACTTTAATGTGTTTAGAACTGGCATAAGATAGAATCAATCTATTGGATTCCATTCTTGCAACAGGAGCAAAAGTTTATCCATAATCTATTCCTTCTACCTATGCATACCCTTTACAAACCAATCTAGCCTTATTTCTAGTTATTTTACCTACTTCATCCATCTTATTTTTAAAAACCCATTTAGCCCCTATGACATTCTTGTTCAAAGGTCTAGGAACCAATTCCCATGTCTTATTCTTTTCTATTTGACTAAGTTCTTCATTCATTGCTTTCATCCAGTATTCATCTTTAATTTCTTCTTCAATACTTTTGGGTTCAATCAGAGAAAGTAAAGATAATTGTACATGAGTTGAAGTGGATTTTTACCTTCTGCTTCTTGTTCCAACACCTGCATTTATGCCACCAATTACCTATTCTTCAGGGTGATTTTTTTGTATTCTCTTGCTTGGAGTATTTGATGGAGTCATACTTTTGGATGGAGTTGTGCTGATCAGGGGATCAAATTTTTTTCAATTTTAAAAGTACTGGGAATGAGAAGAAAATAGTGCCATTGCGTTCGTCTCGTCTTCCTTATTCCGATGGTATATTTACTTTGTCAAATGGAGTCCATATGGAGAAGATATCGCGATCTGTTCGTCAAGCCAAATAGGCAAAAAGTTTGATGCTGACTGTACCTGTCCGTATAGTCTGTACAGTCCATACGGTCTGATGTGGCAGGACCGTATAGACCGTACGATGATGATGTGGTAGATGTTGATAGGTTGACTATTGACGAATCCAGGAGCGACACGTGTCCTGTAGCTGGCGAATGGTGTGAGAACACATGGCCCAATCCATGGGCTCCACGTGTCACTCGTTTATTGGCTAGTTGGTTTTATATAAAATGTATTGGAGACCGCGAGTTTCAACCCCCGGACCTCCACACACAGCTAGCACCTTCGCACGACCGCCCGGCCAACAGGCCACCGATTATTGCTTGTTATGAATGTGGGTTTAAATGTATTTATGTTTAAACTTTTGTATATTGGGCGGGGGGTCGGGTCGGGGCTAAGCCCCGACCCATGGTTGTTTGAACTTTCATGTGACCACCGTATATTATATGGTGCACAGTTATAATGAATGGAACGGGGGTTTGAACCATAGCCACTCCATTGTATATGCGCGGGGTTTGGAACGTGGCCCACGGGTTTTGCTATTTGCATATGCCCACGAATTGGAGCGCGGAGGGAGTTACACGGTTGTGTAACCAATTAACCACTTTTTGCCAAGCATGCGGTCATATGCGCCATACGCCCAGGTGCCGAGGTGGTTAGGGGCTGGCGCGCCTTTAACCATTCTACGGTTTGGACCGTTGGCACGGTTGCGCCCGATGCTAGGTTTTTGGGCTTAAATTAGCGTGTGAGCCAGGTTCATTGGGAGAGGGTGCATTTTGTAGATGCAGAGAGAGCAAGCTTGAAGGAGGGACTTCCAGGAGGCATAACTTCTTAATTTTTCGACCGATTGAGGTGCCGAAATAGCCCAGACAGGGGTTTTGGGATGCTGGGAAGCCATTGGAGCAGTCGGTTTGTCAGTTTGAGCATTGTAAGACATGATTTTGAGAACTTTTTTTAGCAATTAATAATAATGATCCATTGGAAGCTGGACCAGGAGATGTAGCCCATAAGAGGGGTCAACTCCTTTATCAATTGTTGTGCTTATGTGTTTATGTTCATTGATTATGCTGTTGTCTATGTATAATTTGCATAAGTAATCCTTTAATTTATGTGTTGCAAACTGATCATTTTTCTTTAAACACATAACATTCACTTGCAATAAGTTTTCAAGTTTTTCAAGTCTTCTTCATTTTTAGATCAAGTTGGTATCAGAGCACTGGTTTTGAAGACTTGATTGTTTGCAAGTTTTGTTTCTGATGCTCACAAGGTTGAAAATCACAAGAGGATAAGGTAAACTTGTGGATATAATTTCTTATCCGACAAGGAGGAAGCAGATTCGTTCACCGCAAGTTTCAGAGAGACATTCACCAAGCATGGCTCGTGCAGAAAGTCATGAACGTGTTCCGGCTGAAAATGAAGATCTCAGAGAGGTTGTCATGGAGTTGAGAGATATGATGAAGATATTGATGGAACGGAACATAATTTCGCAGGGTGAAGGCTCCAACCCTTCAATGCATAAGGGAGGCAGTGGTGACAA
>SNQJ01S0043688.1:6877-35379 GCA_010110895.2 Picea sitchensis
GATGGATACTATTGTTTGATGTGTTGTGAATGCTTAGGGAATTATTGGTATGGCTTCTATGATGTGGCTCAGTTTGGTTGATTTGGTTGATGGAGTGAGCAACACTCTTGTGATTCAGTAGTGACATGATTGCTATGGTATACTAGTTATTTATACATGATTGAGATAGCATTCATATTGATGTGTTGTGGAGCATGAGCAAGATATTGGAGAGATTGGATGTGTTGTGACTGGATGTGGGTCAGTTTGGACAGTGGAAGATATAAGAGAAAGTGATTGCAGGTTGCAGAGGATTTGAGCATGTGAAGAAAAGAAAAACCCTAGTTTCTTAGAAGAAGACACTTTTTGCATTATACACTAGTTGCGTTCACACGCGGGCTGTAGTGAGCCAGGGTGCGTGCACACGTGGGCTGCACTATTGACAGGTCGTGTACCTGTTGACAGATTGATATCTGTTGAGGATTGTTGCCTCATCTCAGTTGGTGCTGAGAATGTAAGTTCAGTCTTGCATATAGAGCTGGTGCTCTTGTAGAGTTGTACTCTATTCAGTTGTTACCGATAAACCCCAAGGATTGAAGTCTGTAATAAAAAGAAAATTGTACATACATCTTGTGTTCTTTGTGTTCATTATGGTGATGAATTTTTGATGATATATTTCTAATATATGTTGCTGATATGTGCTCACATCTAACTGGTTATAAATGACAACAATGGGTAATGAATAAATGTAAAATGGTAATTGATGAGTTTTTGTGCAAGAGGGAAGTTTTGGGAAAAAGAGCCCCACACTCATTCACCCCCCCTCTAAGTGTGGTAGGTCTGTCCAACACTTTGCATCCCCAACATTGGATTGGTGGTCTTCCCCTTTTTCCCAAGGATTTATCTTTCGTGGATTATCCTCAACCTACTAGTCTTGATGATTTTTATTAGGTTCATTTCGGTTGAAAGGAGGTTTGAATCCCTTCTTCCTATGATTATAATTCTTCTTCTTCTTATCCTCCCAATAATTTTGCATGGATTCTTTTCCCTGGCCTTGCTCATATAGGTATTTAGCCTTCTTGATGGTCTCATTCAAGGAATTGGGTTCATCATACTGAATCTTTTCTTTATAAAGGAAAGGAAAACCACTTAAAAACGTTTGTATTTTCATCTTATTATATTTTATAAACACCACATACTTTAACAACCCCAATAACTTCTTCTCATAATATACCATGGTTGTGCTTCTTGTTGGGCCCTTCATTTTTTATTAATAGAAGTTGCACAAGCAATACTATAGACCCAATTTTGGTTAGAAAGTTGCGCAAGTCATAAGAAAGCTGGACAAAGGAATCAAGAAAGAAACAAAAAATGGTTAGAGGGATAGTGCAACACCAATCCGAAGAAATAGGTTACAACAATAACAAGAAAGAAATAATTTGAAATCCAATTGGCTTATATATACGAGATGTATATGATTGTAAAGGGTTCATGGGATTATCATTCACTTCTATTTAGGTTATGTTATTGTAGTTAATGTCCATCTTGTAAAAAGGGTAGATAGAGTTATGAAGAATGAGCTTGGATAAAAGACTGTAACCGAGTAATGACTTATTGTAATATCGAGAAATCAAGGGGCTAGGGATAGCCATGTTTCTCAGTAGTATAGAGTTGTTGTTAGCTTTGGAATGACCAAGCAGTATCTATATATGTTGAATTGTATCTGAGAAACCCTTGTGATGAAAATATATGGAAGGACCTAAAATTTTGAAAATATTATGTGCAATTCTCTGTCTATATCTATAAATTGTCATTCTACTTTAATTATTCATGCCTGATAAGATCAATATGTTATATCTTGTTTGCAAATGTTGTTGCAACTCTGTTGTTTTTACTATTAGTTATGAATAAGTTCAGATCAACCGCTCGTTAGTTCATCTTGCGTAAGACTAGGTTGAATCTTGATGATTCTTGAGATCTACCTAGGTATTCTCCTTACCCTTCCCTATCTTCTTGTCTTGGTTGTGCTTTGGGTGAGAATTATTATATCCATAGAAGATGAAAATTCCAGTGTTCTAGACTACTCGGTACCCTTTTGTTGGTAACCTAAGAAGGACCCTGGTCTGATCAATTTTGCACCAACAAAATGGTTATGTTATCGGGACCTACGTTAAAAGGGAACCTATAGGGAGAATGCTTCCACGGATTCACTGATCCGATATTCACCAGTGGTGGGAGAAAAACTGCGATGCCTTCATATTGAAAGAAGCGGAACTATGAGGTAAATCTGTGAAAGATACATGAGAGGTTGTATTTTACTCAGAAAGATCGAGTGACCAGTACAAGATATTCTAGGTTAAGTTTTTGAAAGAACTATTCCATTGGATAAATAGGTTCCAAGAATCTATGGAATTCCAATAACGATTCAAGAATACCTGTACTTGGGATACAAAAAATATTGTAGCGCTTCATCGGATGGATCGTTTGGTAACACGAGCGGTCGATTTCTAGGTCAATACAATTATGGAAGGATACATTATTGAATTTTCAGCTGAGAACCATCAATATTTTTCATGGGAAGAAGTGGATTTCAAGAAAGACACAAGGGGAATACTATTGAGAGAAATCCCCCTGTGGATTAAGGTTTTCTTGATGGAGGAGGGGATGCTGGCTATTTCCCCGACTGAGATGATAGCCTAAACACCCTCTCTTGGGGTGGGGTGATTTTGGGGTGGAATCATGGCTTGAGAGGGGATAGGGTTCTTTGAAAAATGGGGGAGAAACAAGAAATGGACTCAATAGATGAGCAAGCCTTGAAAATATACACCATAGTTGAGAAGTGGTGGCATGGTAAGATAAAGAAAGTAGTGAAATAGTTCGAGGATTTGCAGAAAGAACTCAGACCAAGAGAAGTCGAGGAAGGATAAAAGGAAGAGTTGTGAAAGATGAGAAGACATGAAATATTGGCCAGTCAAAGATTAAGTGAGAGAGAAGCGCAGAGAGAAAGAAGTCCCCAAGAGGGTGGACAAGAAGAAGAAGGTGTCGAAGCATGGGAAAAGGAATCCGACATGGATCTTGTAGAATAAAGACAAGATTTAGCCCTGATACCAGGAAATATCGGGAATCTGGATAAAGAGACCACTCCAGAGGATGAGAATGAGACCCCCCATATTAAAGAAACCTGCCTTGAAGCTAGTGGCACCAACCCCGAATCACCTGTACCCCAAATTTTTTCTATACAAGTGGTAAATTCTATACTACCTTCTTATGCAATTCTTGTTGCAGTACAGTTATTTAGTCAGTCACAATTGGTAAACATGAAGACTGGGAGGATATTGGGATCCCCTGGTAGATCGCAACTAGGACCATTAGGTTTTATCTTGATAAGAGCAGTAAGATCAACAATGGCTGGAAATGGGGATGTTCGATCGCTCGATACCCAAAATTCTGGGGTAAAGGAGACGAGGATGTTGAGCAACATTGGTTCCTATGCGAAGCAATCTGTAGGTCCAGAGGGACTCTAGACGCAAATAAATTGGTCGAATTTCAGACTACCTTGAGAGTCCATGCTCTCAAATGGTACATGAAGAAAATTGAGCCATGAGTGCCAGGAGCGCTAGGAGAAGCGTTCACACTTGGCCAATTATGTTTAAAATTCATAGTAGAGTTTAAGCTACCTCAGTTAGAACAACGAGCTTTTTCTAAGTTGCATGAAATTCAACAGAGGTAAGGTGAAATGGCCAATGAATATTGTCAAAAGTTTAAATATGCTATAGGGAGGCTAGCGCATCCAATTCATGAATATCATCAAAGAGAATGGTATATTGATGGATTGATACCTCTGGCATGAATTCTGTTAACATGTCGGATAGCCACTATGATAGATGCCCTGGAACAATCAATGAAGATTGAAGCCATGGTAGGATATCTGGGGAGCCTAAGAGTGACGAGACCCCCAAAAGATGCAAATTTGGTGCAACTACAAGGAGAAATATCGACAGTGACAAAGAAGATTCAATAATTGACGATACCCAGATCAGGACGACCGCAAGTCTGGTGTACTAGATGCTACACAGAGGGACATCTAACGAATGAATGTCCAAGTATGAGGGGCATGGGACCTCCTCACAATCTGATGGGACCCTCATCAGGACCCACGGGAGGATTTGCACAAGTATCTGTGAATTTACCATTCCCTACCCCAACCCCGTATCATTCCTTTCAAGGTAATTAGGCATCACCGTCAGTTGAGTACTGTGAGATCTCCCAAATTCATGGGAATGGGACAAGGCAGTGTTTTATTATTCAGAAGTATTCAACAGTTCCAAATAATATACATTGTGATTTATGCACATCTACCATACATGCTGCGAATCAGTGTAGAGCATTGGATGCACTCGCCGATAGACTAGATCGAACATCATTTAGGGTGAATGAAACCCCTTAAGGACTGTTAAGAGGTCAAGGAGGTGGAGCTATAGGAGAATTCATAGGAGGAAGAAATGAAGGAAGAATACCAAGTAGATGCTACAATTGTGATGAGAAAGGTCACATGGATACAGATTGTCCTCATCTGAGGAGGCCATGGTTCTCTCACTGCAGAACCAATGGGCACACAACTGAAGACTGCCCATAGCTAATTGTGAAATGGGAAGATTGGGTATGTCAACAAGAAGCTAATATTATAATATTAGAGTTAAAGAGGTTCATCAAAGGTCACTTACCCAACATTAATATCATTACTCGAGGAGGAGAAAAGACTGGCGCAGATGCTGACAATCTTCCTAAGATCCAGAAAGCAGTGCATAAGGAGGACAAGTATGACCCTCTGAAACATAAGCTATTCCTTAAAAATTCAATAGAAGTATTCCAAAGTATCCCTAGCCCTAATATGGAATAAAACCCCCCTCATCCTATCATTTATCCTAAGATTCTGCAATTCCCTTCTTCACCCCTTGCACCCTGAAACCTCGTAATCCTGATAAGACAACCTGAGCAGTCACAAAATGTAGTTGACCTTTGGTTTTAGTTATTTTTTGATATTCTTGGGAATGACCAGCTGACAGAAAAGTTGTGCAATGCCCTGTACCTATTCCTAGGAACAAAAGAATCTCTAGAAGCTAGAATAAGGACTAATCTTCCTAAGAATAATACTCAGAGAGTGCAAAGAAGGAAAATACAAACTGGGCAAGAGTTTAGACTAGCAACCTAGCTAGATGAGTTTGAGATTGAGGATGTTACATTAGATCTAGGATCTGATGTTAACATACTACCTAAAAATACTTGGAAAGCTTTAGGAAAATCCCAATTGACATATTCCTCAATCCAATTAAGAATGGTCAATTAGTATTATATTTTCCCAATAGGAAGATTGGAGAATGTGGAGATAAATGTTGTGGGAGTGAAGACTGTAGCTGATTTTGAGGTGATCAAAATCATGGGGGATACAGACCCTTATCCTGCACTACTTGGTATTGATTGGTCCTATGATAACTATGATTTCATTGACCTAAAGAGGGATACTATGACATTTGAAGCAGACAGAATAAAAGTAGTTCAACCCTTGGATCTATATGTAGGCCCTCAATATACGGAGCCGGAGGACAACAATATGGAAGGAGAATATTTAGATCAGTTTTATGTAGTAACAGCAGGAACGAGAGAATATTACATAAATCATGTTGTTGATGGATCAGTAAGTTGGAGGAGCATACAATCAGCGGACGAAGATTTAGAAATAGCATTTGATAGTTGGTAGCAAGGTTCATATGAAATATTTTCAAGAATATGCGCAACTATCAAAGAATATAGATGGGTTGGAATCAAGGTAAGGGAACATCTGATATATGATGGTACCTCAGAACTTGACAGTTTTTTGGTTAGCATGGAAGAAAAGATAGTGGAGGATCAAAGGATTTTAGTTTTGGACTTAGCCCTCCAAGACACCCCTGCTAGATGGTGGGCTAGTCACAAAGCCTTGATTAAGAAATGGGAGGACGTAAAGCAATCCATCCGATATATATTTCAACATACAGAATAGTTGGAATAATAGATGTGAATGGATTTCCAAGTTGCACAACTGTTCAATGGACAGTCTTATCTTAAAACACATATTGAACAATGCGTGAAATGGTGGAAAGTTGCGAAAATACCATCTTGCTTGTGGGTTCAAGTATTTCCCTATTCGCTAGGTCCAATTCCGAAAGCCTGGTACATCCATGAAGAGACCAGAAGGTAGAACAACAGCTGGAAAATGATAGTAGACCAATTTTGCAAGGACTTCTCTTTTACAAGTACCCTCAACTTAAGATAGTCCTGCAAAGAATTAAAAAATTGCTTTTTAACGATGTTCATGAATGAAAATCAGACCCATTGGTATGTGCCAATCATATTCAATGGGTTCACCTTTGCCTAGACATGAACAAGACACCTGTAGAATGCTATAAGATCGAGAAGGATTTTGAAAACGTGGATTATTTAGAAGAACTGAGAAACTTAGCCATTAAGGAAACACAAGGAAGGAGAGAAATCCAGAACACCATACCCAGTCAGAATGATAGTTCTTATAATCATCCATTGAAGTTGCGAAAAGTAAACATAGGAACTACTGAGCAACCCAAGATAGCTATGGTAGGAGATTACTGGGATGCGAAAACTAGCCAAGAAATACATAACATGTTGCGGGAATATGAGGACTTATTCCGAAAGACATCCTCAAAGATAAAAGGGATTAAAGGGGCTATGGGAGAGATGAAAATTGAACTAAAACTAGGATCAAAACCTGTAAGGCATAGACCATATCGTCGTAACCCTAGGGTGAAAGAGAAGGTTAAGAGGGAAATAGACAATATGCTTGAGGTTGGACTTATTTTTCAAGTTGAAGAAGCCGAGTGGGTTAGCCCCATAGTCATCCAAAGAAAGAAAGGAACAAAGGAGATTAGGGTATGTGTAGAATACAAAATCCTTAATTCGGCCTGTGTGCATGAACCGTTTCCCACACCTTTTACTGACAATGTGCTAGAATAGGTTGTGGGGAAATAATCTTACTCATTTACAGATGGTTTTTCGGGGTATCACCAAGTGAGAATTGTCGAAGAATAAAAAAGGAAGACCACATTCATAACAAAATGGGGGTCATTTGCATACAATGTGATACCCTTCAGTCTAAAGAATGCCCCTATCATTTTTTCCCAGATTGTAATAGTAGCCTTCCAAGAATTTATTCACAAATTTATAGAATTTTATATGGATGATTGGACGATGTACAACTTGCTCAAAGAACATTTAGCGCTACTACGGTTGATGTTTGATAGGTGTAGGGAATTGCAGATTTCTTTGAACCTTAGAAATTGTATCTTTTGTGTGCCACATGGAAGTCTGTTAGGCCACATAATATTCCAAGAAGGAGTGCTAGTAGACCCAGCCAAATTTGTATTCATTGTGAACATGCTACCTTCTACGAGCACTAAACAACTGCGCTCCACGTTGGGGCACACAGGGTAATATCACAAGTTTATTAGAAGGTATGTGAATATTACTGCACCCCCAGAAAATCTACAAAAGAAGTCAAAAGTGTTCCAGTGGACACCGAAGTGTGATAAAGTGTTCGTGATCCTGAAGGAAAATCTCAACACAACACCTATTCTGATATTTCTGAATTTGGAAAAGGAATTTTATGTGAAGATGGACGCATCAGGTATTTCCCTAGGAACCATCTTAGCACAACGAGGGGATGGAACCATGGATCATCCCATCTACTTTGCTAGAAGGAAGATTTCGCAAGATGAACACAACTATACAACCACAGAAAAGGAGGGTTTGGATACGATTTATTCTCTACAAAAGTTTAGACATTACTTGTTAGGCTCTCATTTTAAAATTTTTACTGATCATTCTGTGTTAAAATATCTAGTTAACAAGCTTGTCTTGGAAGGAACAATTTGTCGATGGTTGTTACTGTTTCAAGAATTTTCATTTGAGGTGATCATCAGACCTAGAAGATGCAACATGGGTATTGATCACCTGTCTAGATTAGTGTTAGGAGAAAGTGGCAGAGCAGTTGATGATCAACTCCTAGATGCAAACCTGTTCTGAGTTGAGGTCGTACCAGAATACTTGGAAGACATAGTAGTTTTCCTGAGTACAGGGGCCTGCCCAGAAACGTACTCCGCAACTCAAAAACATTATATGGTGGTTCAAGCAGTGGACTATCAATTTATTGCAGGGAAATTGTATAAGTTGCGCCTAGATAGTATCCTCAGGAGGTGTGTCTTAGACCATGAAAGACAAGACATACTGTGGGAGTGCCACAGTCGAGTTGTGGGAGTCCATGTTGGAGGAAAGGCCACTGTGTAGAAAGTCCTCCAAGATGGATTATGGTGGGCCACACTCTTCAAAGATATGAAGGAATATGATAGATATTGCAACATTTGTTGGAGAGTAGGAAAGCCATAACGATGAGACGAATTGCCTCTTCATCCAGTTCGAGCTCTACAAGCATTTGAGAAGTGGGCATTTGATTTCATTGGACCAATCAACCCCACATCTAAGAACTCAAAGGCTAGGTATATTATTACCACAACTGATTACCTTACACGATGGGATGAGGCAACAAGTTCTCAGGATTGCTCAATAGATATTGCTTCCAAGTTTATTTTTGAAAGCATTATCAGTCGGTTTGGATGTCCTAGGAGTCTAACTAGTGACCAGGGTGTTCATTTTATCACTAGTACAATAGAAAATCTTACAACAAAGTTATTAATCCAACATCATAAAAGTATCCCCTACCATGCACAAGCCAATGGCACAGTAGAGGTGTTTAACAAGATTCTGGAGAGAGGGTTAACAAAGTTTTGTTGTACAAACAGGGAATATTGGGATGACAGAGTCCCAACAGTTTTATGGGCTTACAGGACAACCACAAAGAAGCTCCACATGTATAATCCATTTCAGCTAGCCTATGGGAAAGAGGATGTGGTACCTGCAGAGTTCATTACCTTGAGTCTATACATCGCACATATTACACACATGTCAGAGGATGAATCAGTCAAGCAGAGGGTTATGGAGTTGCAAGAACTTGATGAGACAATATTTTTAGTAGACTTTCATCAATCAGTTGAGAAAGCGAGGAATAAGGCTTGGCATGATAGACACATTAAGAATAAAACATTTGTGTAAGGAGATAAGGTCCTACTTTATGACAGTCGATACTAGAAACATCTAGGTATGTTGTGCATGCACTGGTTGGGCCCATTTATAGTTGTAGAGATCCGACACTCTGTCACGGTCAAACTAGCGCAACTGGATGGTATACTTCGACCAGAATGGGTGAATGGCGCTCGCCTGAAACCATATATCTCTCAGCACTAAGCTAAAGGATTGTTTCTCTAGTCCAAAGGAGAATGTATAGTAGTTAGATTTCAATTTCTGCAAAAGAAATTGTTTGTTTTTTTAGTTCACTTAATAAAGTCGGAGTGTGCGTTGTTGCACCGTGACATGTATTTCAATTTTTTGTCTAAGTATTACATTGGTGTAGAAATGCTTACTCAGTAGTGTAGGATCAGAAGAGCCACAAGTCCATTAAAGACAATCATTAAATGTGACGGGGACCCCATTGTGGTCGCAGGAGGGTGAATCCGAACGCAATCCTAGTCCATGTGCCACACGCACCCGATCCAGTCATAGCCTTTATGACCACTGCAGTAACCCATCTGAACTCTGTTAGACCATAAAGCCACGATATGTGAAGATTCCATTGATATTTTCACCAGGATTCTAAACCATTCAAATGGTAAGGTTTGAAGTCGGCCATGTCCCTGACCGACTTGTTTAGTAAATGATAGAATCACCCGATAGATTTACGCTGTTAATAGTCCCATCAAAAAACTCAACTTTCAGTTGCATCTATAGGATTAATGATGAGTGGCCTTAGCAGTTATTACAGAACTTGCTAGCTAAGCCTGAGTATAAGGTTGTTTGAACTCAATGTAAGACATATTGTTTCCCAGAGAAAACTTCATGCCTTGTGATTTCCAAATTTTAGTAACGCTTGTGCAATCCCTTGACCCTTAGTCATGAACTCAAATCCCAATTAGCCTGTCAAAGTCTGTAGACAGTCTAGAGTTACTATGTCGAGAGCTAGAGGAAGAAGGAGTTCATTCTCCAAATATGCAGTGCTAGATGAGCCATGTGATCCTTGGGTCGAGATCGTGGGAGATCTGAAGGGAAAGGTTAAACAGGTGAAGCTCCTCGAATTCGACCTAACATAATATGTCCTATTCCCACTAATGAACTTTAGCGTATTTTGGGACTTGGATCCAGATACAATGGGAGGGATGCAGTTCATACCAAAGCCAAAATTCATTAATTTGTTCAACTCCAACATCATGAACCTTAGATATTTTCCACTGTTCGGCACTTCTGGTGAGCTTGTGAGTTGTACCAAGTTCCTCGTTAGCTGGGTACATGACAGGAGCCTATGTATCGATAGAAAGTACCCAATTCATGCAGAGTATATCCATCAACTTACTAGCTTATCGCTCGAAGGCGAGGATGTGTCGAAAGGGTTTCAAGGCCTGAGTAAGCATGGGAAGAAAAAGGGCGAGCCCAAACTGTATGAGAATTTCCATACACAAAGAGGGGGGACACACCGCCAATATTGACCCCATTCTACCAGAGGCAGTGAGTACCTCTTTCTATGTAATTGCTAGCAATTTCATGTGTTCATATTAAAAAGGTGAATGAAAATTAGATGCCCTGCCAGTGGAAGAGTTTTTCACCAACGAAGCTATGTTCGACAATTGGTGCAGTTACATTTTGGATGAACTCTTGGTAGCCTGTGAGGAGGCACATGAGAAGGGAAAAACATTTACATATGGTTACTTGTTGGTTACATTCTCCATGGGGAATTAGACGTCACCCCCAGGAAGACCATTATTGTTGATAGACAAGGGCCACCTCGAAAATATGTTTGAACCTTGGCATTCAAGGTGGGACTCAGAAAACACATAATTCAACAATGTTGCATTCATGAAGTGGTACAATGGGTTTATAGATGCAACTTAGATGTTGCACATACATCAGAAAATTGCTCAATATGAATACACAGAACATTTCATTCGGCATGAACTGCCACCACACCTTTTTATGGCCAAGGCATGTCAAGTCAGAATACTTTCACTCCCGAATGTTGTCGTTCTACCTAGATGAAGAGGCCTTTGAAAATGAGGTCATGTCATGGCCAGGAGTGAAGCACAACCCATGCAAGTTAGGGATGAACTATATTTTACCCCCGAAGCTCCTGAAGAAAAAGGGATAGGAAGAAGAATTTGGGCTGAGTTCTAGTCCAACAACACCAACAACAAAGAAGCAGAAGGTTGAGATGCCATCAAACTATGAGACAAAGGAGGACGATATACCTTTGGAGAGAAAGAAGAGAACACTGCCAGTGTTCCCGCAGCTTCCATACCAGGATTTTCTCTTAGGTAAGGATGTTAGTGACATTGTTTTTATTTCTTTCGAATGAGATTTCATGCCCACAAATACTTAGACATGGGTTTCCCCTGTTAATCCATTGAATCTGCAACTAATATAATCGACTTTACCTCATACCAGAGCCACCACTCGAGCTGTGTAGATGGTGATTCACATCACTGATGACCCCAAACGGGATACCACTGCATCCACCACCATAATGACTGAAAAACCCCCATCGCCACCACAATCACCAATGCAAGAAACAACCATACAATCCCAAACCAATTAACCTGAGCCCATGCAGATGGACCCCCCCGAACTACCCGATCATGTACCATAACTCGCTAGTCTTACCCATGAAGTCCCTAACTAGTCCAACTTTCCATTTGTACCAATTCAGGACACTCTGAATTCAACCAAGACTCAAAGTGTGTCAATACCACAAGACCCAAGCCCTCAACGCACTCCCTCAATAATCAATGTTGAGGGTGCCATTCAAAGAATCAGAACCATAGACACCATGGTCCAGAAATAGGAGGAAGTATGAAAGGTTCAGAAGGAACCTGAATTAACATTAGAATAGAGCACAACCTTGTTGCAAGAACAACTGGATCTAGTACTCCATAATCCATAGCAGTGTGCAGAGTTGGTGCAACTCTCCTTGGCAAAAGCAAAGATACTCCCATTTCTTCCAGAAACAATAAGGATGAGACTTGCGCAACTGTCGCAAGGTCCATCTACAAGGGAAGAAGAGGTGGAGACACCATCAGAGCATTCAACATCCAGTGGACTCCCACTGCAGTTCCAAGTACCCAGCGAGGCCACTACTTCTTTTGGTGACCTCTCTTAGTGGCCATCAATGCATCTAATTGGCATGATCAAAGCTTCAACTGATCAATTGGAGAAGAGGCTACAACAGGAAAAACGGGACACAAAGTTTTCAAAGGAGGAAGCACTCATCGTCCAATAATGTCGAATGCAATAAGAATATGCAAATATTCAGGCAGAGAAAAAACTGGAAAGGGCCCAGGAGAAGCTTGTAGAAGCCTGACCAGTGATTTGAAGGGAAGCACCACAACTACCTGAATCCACTGCAGCAGGTGACACTGTGAAAAAGATTGAGCTACTTCATGTAGCATGGTAGGAGGTTACCATTCACATAGAGAACCTGGAAGCACAACTATGGGAGAGTCAGCTTGAAGCAAAGTAGCAACCTCGGAAGCTTCAAGATCAAATGGAAAGCATTGTGGTTGAAGGTAACAAGGCCAGAGTAACTCTGCACCGAAGGACTATAGAGTGTACAAATATTTTCCAAGAGGTTTGTGATTGGATGGGTATTATATCACAATGCAACCAGACTCTCAAGGAATTACACGTGAAGGTACAGTAACTCAACGAAGAGGTCGCCATTACACTGGATCTGCTAGAAAACCATGAAAATTCTGACCAGATCCAACAAACTGACAATGAGCTAAATTATTTATATGAAGACCAGTTAGTGGCTAAGAGAGAGCTATGTGAGTTTCGACCAATCATCCAGATATCCTATTTGCAGATACATTAGGTGGACTCTATAGTTGATTCAGAGTGGAACTCTCTGGTTGTGTCTAAACCCAAGCGATTCCTTTCAGACGCAACTAAGCAGTTCGTGATTGAAGATTTGTTGTTGGCCAAAAAATGGTAGGATAAAGATGACAACTTTGAAGGCATAAGGAAGAGATCCCTATAATTGGTTCCACAGTTGGGCCCTTCGTTTGAAGAGGTGGAAGAAGAAAGTGCTCAAGAAAAATCTGAAAGAAGAACAGAGACAGAGGATAAAGGAAAGCAACATGCCTTCCTAGAAACCACAGAAGAACCAGGGACTTGACTCAAGGGCGAGTCAAGGATTGTGGTCAGAGCCTATTGGGCCCTTATTTTTTTATTAATAGAAGTTGTGCAATCAATACTACAGTCCAAATTTTGGTTAGCAAGTTGCGCAAGTCACAAGAAATCTGGATAGAGGAATGGAGAAAGAAACATAAAATGGTTAGAGGGACAGTGCAACACCAGCCCAAAGAAAGAGGTTACAACAGGAACAAGAAAGAAATAATTTGAAATCCAATTGGCTTATATATATGAGGTGTATATTATTCTAAAGGGTTCACAGGATTGTCATTCACTTCCATTTAGGTTCTGTTATTGTTGTTAATTTCCATCTTGGAAAAAGGGTAGATAGAGTTATGAAGAACGAGCTCGAAGCCAGAAAAGAATGTAACATAGTAATGACTTATTGTAATATTGAGAAAGCAAGGGGACAAGGATAGCATTGTTTCTTAGTAGTATAGAATTTTTGTTATCTTTGGCATCGACCAAGCAGTATCTTTATATGTTGAATTGCATCTGAGAAACCCTTGCGATGACAATATATGGAAGGACCTAAAATTTTGAAAATATTCTATGTAATTCTCTGTCTATATCTATGAATTATCATTCTACTTTAATTATTCATGCATGATAAGATAAATATGTTATAGCTTGTTTGAAAATGTTGTCATAACTCTATTGTTTTTACTGTTAGTTATGAATAAGGTCAGATTGGTCGCTTGTTAGTTCATCTTGCGCAAGGCTAGGTTGAATCTTGATGATTCTTGTCTTGGTTGCACTTTGGGTGAGACTTATTCTCTCCAGAGAAGATGAAAATGCAAATGCTCTAGACTATTTGGTACCCTTTTTTTGGTAACCTAAGAAGGACCATGGTCTGATCAATTCCGCACCAACACTTCCCAGCCTAAGTTCAAAGAACTCCTACATTTTCCTGTCATAGAAGTTCTCTAAGAGGTACTCCTTCTGAAAATACTTCTTGAATTGCTTCCAAGTAATCCTATTCTCATTAATATGCTCAACTTTCTTTAGTTGGTCCCACCACATTGCATCTTTCCCATGTAAATGGTAGGTGGAAATTCTGTATTATAGGTTTAATGAATAGTTATGCAATTGAAAATATCTCATGAATCCAAGCAACCATGCCTCAACATCATCTTCCCTTTCCCTTTCACCATCGAATAATTGTGGCTTAATATTCCTCAACTCTCCTTTAAAACTATCCACTTCATGCCTTATTCTTTGGTGCCTAATAGGAGACACCTCTGGACTACTTATGGAGTCTTTAGATGCATAAGACTTTCTTGCTGAGTAAGGAGGTGAGTGGTTTCTATGAGTTATGCTGGCACTTCTTGAATAACCAACTTTCCCATGGTTATCTCTTCTTTCATGATACTTTCTTTCTTCCTCTTGTTTTGAGTTTGTGATCCAGATGGATATTGGTGGCCACCCACCTATTCCAACTGGCTCCTCGTGTCCATTTTTGTTTAGCACATCTTTCTGTACCACTTTATAATTGTGAGTTATACACTTATGGGTTTTTTTGAAGCCTCACACATTCTCTAGGTGGATACAGGTGGCCTCTCACCTAATCCAACTGGCCTATTTTGTATGTTTTCATGTTAGCACATCTTGTTGTACTTTCAGGGTTGTTTTGAGGCCCTAAACACTATTTTTTTTTACTATCCATAATCAAACTATAGACGGAGTTAGATTCTAATGGTGGAATGTGTATTTATCTGAAATACCTTTGCAACGGGATATCACGCGCCTAAAACATAGGTCGTATGTGAAAGTTATAACCCTAGGAAGTTGAGGTACCAAATTACACCAACTTACCCATAGGGCCCACATGAATTTTGGCATTTCACCTTCTAGGGTTAGGTTTTGGGATGTCTATGGTTTTTGCATTCATGAGTAATATGAAAAGGGCATATGGAGACTCATTTTAATCCATTCTTCTCAGATAGATGTGTTAGCATTGAGAGTCACCCTCAGATTGTGAGAGGATAAGCTGAATACCCATTAGAGTGTTTGGTGGATGTTTGTTTATATGAGTGGAGGTCAAATGGACAAAACTCAATACAAGAATGATCCTAACACAAAAACTGGGTAGGAAATGAATAGGGAGGTGAGGGCCTCATTAACTTCAGTCATCATATTGATTTTGAGTGTGAGCAGAGGGAAGACTTAGTAGGAAAGGTGAACAAGACTACTATGGGCATCAGGATTTCAAGCATCTTGGTGAAGAAAAACTTAGGCTCAAGATCACTCTTGAACTCAAGCTTCAGACACTGAAATGTGTTGCCACAAAATAGTCACAGCAGCATAATAATCAAACATACATTATCATGCAACTACAATAGCTCTACTGGATCCTCCATGCCTGAGCCTTTCAGCATAAGACAAAAAAATATAAAAAAGGAAACTGACTAAAACTGGTCACGATACTACTGTAATCAAACCTACATTACAATAGAATAAAAACCCTCGATAGGATCCTCCATGCCCGAGTGTTTTAACACAATTGTTACAAAGGGATGAGAGAAACTGACTTCTATTATTGAGAAAGTCTCAAATTTGATACATGACTAGAGAACAGTTCTGGTATCAAAACATTACACAATAGGGAGCTCTGCTCAATCAGTTGACAACCTTAACAAAATATCAAAACTACCTATTTATACTCATAACTGTCTAGAACCACCAGGGGCATGATTGGGCCACCCCATTCAAGGCTTTATGTCTGCCTCTTCTTTTGTCAGACTGTGTATGCATTCTTATGTCAGACACAAGCTCATATCAACATGGGCTTGCAGGAAAATTCGTCCACAGAGGAACTTCAGGCTGACAATCTGCCTCCATGGCCAGTCCTTCCACGCTTTCTATTTATGTAGTGAAATGAGGTTTCAATCACCACTCCTCTTTCATTAACTTCTCATTCATCGGGAACGGTATGAGGCTAAATGCCTAAATAATTTTCATGTGCTGCTATTGGCTCTTTGAATCCACCTGGCACCTTAAAACCATGATGGTGTCACTCTATAACGAACATGGTTACCCTTAGCCTCTGGTGAAAATATTGTGAAATATGCACCCTTTCTTTTGCGCTCACAAAGATTTAGGTGCTAGCCTCTTCTCCATTGCAGATTTCCTATATGCAACCTCAGGCCATGACCTGGTGCTTATCTCCAAAGGTGATTCAAGATTTCACTTTTCGGGGATTTTCAGGCCACTTGACTATAGATTCCCCGATGCACAATCTGAGTAAAATGCCTTACTCAGATCAATGATTAGAGTAAGTTTTCCTTTGATGGTCACGATTGCTTCCTCGAAAACTCGAGTCTCCATCCATGCGATGGGCATCGACCTTTCCTCTTGGACCCACTTTCCACCTGACCACGGGCTGTGACCTGATGCTTATATTCAAAGGCGTCTCGAGATTTTTCCTTTTGTGGATTTTATGCCTTGCTCCCTGCAAAACCTCTGATTCGTGAAACTGTGAATCCACTGATCTATCACCACATGCCCCTTTGTATTGGATAGTCTGGATCTATTTCTCACTTCGTGCTTCACAAATTTTTCCTTTGTCTCTCTCCAAAACTCCCAAAGGTGATTCCCACGGTCTAGATCTATCTTATGCTTTGGCTATCAGGAATTTTGTGCATTCCTCACTTCAAATTTCCCAAAGTGACTTTCTCCACAATTCATATCTGGTGCCACACATCCCTCTGGATCAGACAGCTCATGTTCATTTCTAGTTTTAGGATTTTAGACTCTTGGACAAATAACTTTGACAATCTTTTGGAGTCTCGACTTCCGCAATAATTTACCACCGTCGAAAATTGAACCTGCCTTTTTCTCATGGATGCGACCTATATAAATAAAGACTTGGACGACTGGTTGTGGGCTCAGGAAAACAGAAGGATCATTGACAGAGGTAAATGAGATGGGTGTTCATTTTTTGATAAAAACAGAAAGAGCTTGAGTGGAGACTTTTTTAGGTAATACAACACGTGATAACATTTGTCTCTACAGGAGATGGCATGCTCCCTATGAGCTACCAAGAACACATATCTTTAGTGCCTTAGCTTTGGATTATGGAGTCTCTTATTCAAAACAAAAAAATAAAAATAGGATGGGAGTAGTAATTACAATGGTGAAACACTGGTCATGGCTCAAACAAAAAAATTCTTCAGAAAGTGCCCATTGACAGGGCCACCTAAAAATTTAGAATCCCCCAAGTTCTGCAATTTATAAGTGTTGTTCGGAAATACCTCATAAATATTGAAGGGACCAATCCACATGGCTTGGAATTTACCCTGTTTTCCTTTGTCTTATTTGGGGGCATCCCACTTGAGGACCAGATCTCCCAGCTGAAAATATTTCTTTCTTGCGCTCTTGTCGAAGTCTTGCTTTGTTTTATATTGATGATCTTGTACTTTATCAAGCAGTTTCTCTATGGTCTTCTGCACTTCTACCATCTGCAGTATCCTCCTAACCATATCATCAGGTTCTCCTTGGCATTCCTGAAAGAATTTTTCCATTGGAAAAGCAAGATGAGCAGGAAAAATAGCCTCGGTCCCATACACCAACTGAAAAGGGGGAAATGCTAAGTGACCTTTTTGTTGTAATCCTGTCATCCCATAAGGAGAATTTTAGCTTTGAATCTCATGCCTTCTTGTTGTCTTCTAACAATATTTTGATGATCTTTATGAGGCTATTGTTAGAATATTTTTCTAAACCATTTCCCTAAGGGTAGTAGGGAGTAGAATGGATCAGTGTAATCTTGTATGACTCACATAAATTCATTAATGGTTCGGCCCTGAATGAGGCAACATTTTATGTAACAATCCTACTCAGACAGCCAAATCTGGACATTATATCCTCAAGGAATATTATGATTACCTTATGGGAGGCATTCCTTGTAGGGATGGCTTCTATCCATTTGGTGAAATAGTCAGTGGTAGTCGAAATCCACCTGTGATGACCAGTTGAGGCTGGGTGAATCTATCCAATGTAGTTAAGACCCCACTTCTGAAAAGGTCTATAAACTACTACAAGATGCAAAGGCATTGATTTGAGCTTCTTCTTTCCAACAAAATTTTGACACTTGACATAAGCCATTACCTTTGCACAAACATCAGAAAAAAGGATGGGCCATAAATACCCAGGTCCGAGGATTTTATAAGCTGTGGTCCTTCAGAAATGATGCCCCCCACATGAGTTGTCATGAAAATATGTCATAATTATTTGAGCTTATTCTGGGTCTAGACATCTCAACAGGACTCCCAAAGGATTCTTCTAGTACAAAATCTGATCGATGATGCAATATTTGATTGCTTTGAGTTTCAAACCTCTCACCTTGTTTTTATCCAAACCATCAGGAGGCCTCAACTTCTGTAGGAAGTATATGATGTCTTTATATCAAGCGCATTTGTTGGCCCTTGGTTATGGATTAAGGAAGAAAGTGAAGAATAAGGAAAAATAAAGGTGAAGTATGAACTGTGCGAAAGGCACAATGACTAAGAATGGGTCAAAGTGCGTCAAAGAAGCATAAAAGGAGTGAAGTAAGGGAAAATGAGTCATTTGGATGAGAAGATTGAAGAAGACAAATCAACAAGGAAGATGGATCTTGGACAACTCAGCAAGCAGATCAAGCCATCAACAAGTGCTTTGGAGCACCTCGCGGGAAAAAAGGAAAGATAGGCTGGCGAAGCCCTATAAACACGGGTCAATTGGACCTAGGGTTTTAGTTGCCTAGGGTTTTGGAAATTAGGGTTTTGACACCTAGGTTTCATCCTAAGGTTTTCTGAAATTCATTGTAATGTATAAATAATGGTCTAAGACAGTCGGGTGGGGTTCGTCATTATTGTGGATGAGCATTGTTGTTGATACTATTGTTGTATTGAGAGAGAGATAAGTGTTGGGTGTGAGAGAATTCTCATATTGTAAGATCTTCATCTGGGTATAAAGATCAACCCTGCAGCTAGGTGCGCAGGGAGGGGAAGATAGAAGAGAGAGAAAAAGAGAAAGATCTGCAAGCTAAGTGTGCAAATAGGACTATATGTTTTCATATAATATCAAGAAACACAGTTTTTTGGATGTAGCCCTAGAGAGAGGGTAAAACACATATATCTTGTCTTATGTGTGATTGATGGTGTGTTCTTTGTCATTTGATATGATGTTATTGTGTTACTGTGCTAGATGTGAGATATAACTTGCGAGGTGAGTTTAAGAGTGATAAAGAATAACTAGATTGTTGTGTGATATTGTGCTGGATTCACTTTGCATTTCCTTTGGTTGTAGACACCTTTGTCCTGGAACCCCCTATTGCTACTTCGAGTGAGACTGCATCTACTTTGCAGGTGTTGCTGAAAGGGCTAGTAGTTAGGGATTATTGGTGTGCTGTTAGAGTTGAACCTCAGGTCTGCCCCTGTGCCAACAAATGGTTTTGTTGCCAAGATCGAGATCTTCTTGAGGGAGTGTCAAGGTGGTTTCCATCAAAGATAGAGGTTTAGAAGTATATATAAGAACAAGAGAGAGACTTCGCTGAAGAATAGAACAAGAACCCTAGCCTAAGTACATAGGATTGGTTGGGAAGGTATATCTTTACTGATATACACGAAATTTTATTTGGAGGAATTCATCAGGAGCTATGCAAGTGGCTAACCAGATTAGCAGATACCCAGTTTGAGATCAGACTCAGACCACCTGTGGTTTGGACAACAATGTTGATCAAGAAGGTCAAGAGAGTTGATAACGTCCTGTCAAGAGCAGTAGATCACTGATTTGATAGCACTATTGGAGGGTACATTACTAAGTTTGTTTTTGATGGAGTAGAGTCATATAGCCAAGAAGAGAGATATTTCTTTAAGGGACCTCGAGGAAAATTTTTACACTTTTTGAAGTTGAAGATCAATATGCTATTGCATGAGAAGAACATATTGAAGATACAGTAGTGGGTTGGATCGAAAATATAATGTTCAAGAATTCATGAAGCAACAACGACATAGAGGTTTGACATACACGCAGTGGGAGATAATTTAGAGAAGTTCCTCTGGTGAACCGGTTTGAGGAGAATAATGAGCCATTAGTACAAGACAAAGGGTTCTATAATGGAGAAGAAGAAGAGCTATTGAACGAGGAATATTCAGAGTCATCTAGGGCAGAGGAAGGGAAGACTGAAGAACCTCGCCGAGAAGAATCAGAGACTTCAGGAACTGTGCATATCGTCGAAGTAAGTACTATTACTCCTTCTGTTGTTTTAGAATCATTAAGTAAACAAGGTAACCTAAGTTATCAGAGAACTAGTACAAGTGGTCCAGTGCATACACAGTCAAGAAATATAGGAAGATCTATGGTAGATGATATGAGTTTACCCACCTTTTGGGGAGATGGATATGAAGATCCTGATCAGCATTGGTTCTTATGCGAAGCTATATGGAGCATTAAGAATTTCAATAACGAAGATGTTAAGAGAGCCCAGTTTAGTACTACCTTGAGAGATCGCGCACTGAGCTGGTACATGAAATTTTTTCAAGGAGTTGTACAACCTAAACCATTGAATGTCATTAAGACTACGTTGATTGTTGAATTCAAGAAAACTAACTCAGAATAGTAGTGTATTACAAAACTAAAAGAGATAAAGCAGAGAGTAGCTAAAACTATGTGGGAATTTGACCAGAGATTTAAGACCCTGACAGGACATTTGAGTTTTCAGATTCCAAACGAACAGAATAAAGAATGGTTAATTGTTGCCCTCTTTCCACACATCAGAGTCCCTCTGATGCAATAGAATATTTCTTCGTAGGCTGAGGCACTAGATATCGCCATGAAATTAGAATCAGCCCCAATGGGAGAATCCAGCTGAGATATGAGTCAAATTTTGATTCAGCTAACCATCTTATCATTGCAGGTTGAAGATATGAAGAAAGAAAAGGGAAAAGATAAAAGAGAATACATATGTTGTATCAGATGCAAATCAGAGGGCCATGATAAGGATAATTGTCCCCTATTCAATGTGTACTTGGCCTCTGGAGCTCTAAACCCATTGAAATAGGTCACTCTACCCTGGTGCGAGGTATGTAGAAATCAACATCGCCCTGGTGAATGTTACTATATGAAAAAATATGTCCAGACCCCCACACATATGTATTTCACATTCTGTAAGTGTGTGGGACAATATGAGAAGGACTGTAGAGATTATGACTTCATGCATGAAAGGTCAAGGGACACATACAAAATTCAAGGTGAAGTACAACAAGAAGGAAATACTACATAGTTTAATTCCCCAAAAAGAGGAAACTTCAACCCTCATGGTGGATTCAGAGGAAGAGGATGAGGAGGAGGCATGGGTTGAGGTCAGGGTTGTATCATTTATTATAACTGCACCTAGCTGGGTCATTTGGCAAGGGACTGTCAGAACCCTTGTACCACTTCCAGCTACTGTAGCTCATTTGAACATGTTATTGAGGAATGTCCAGCATTGTTGGCTAAGCTTCAGGAAATATGGAGTGGGAACCCTCAAGTAAAATTGATATCAGATGAACATCGTGGAGAGGACCCTAGAGTTGTTGTTATCACGAGAGGAGGCACTGCTACAAAAGAATATAAGGTGACTCCAGAAAAGATACAGAGGGATTAGGGGTCAGAAGAGCTGTAGAGAAGACGCAGTTGTTCGATCCAAGGAAGGAGAAGCAGACATTTGAGGAGGATAGAAGAGAATTTGGAGGAGAATGGAGTTATTCATTGAAGGCACAACCATAAGTGAAAGAATGTGGAATTTCGCTGGCATTCGATCAGTCTGCCTCACCTGGAGAAGGAAAAGAGGTAAGCAATATTGTAGGATTCTTGTATACATTTATTGACTTAATTAAATATGAGAAGGTTGTACAATAACTACAACAACTCATAAGTCAGTAAAAGATAGGAAGAGTGGAACCTATGCTGAATAGGGTTGTGAACCAAGTGTCAAGGAAGAGAAGGACAAATAAGGAGCTACACCTCAATGTTCAAATTAGAGACTATGATATAGATTATGTTGTCCTCGACTTGGGATCATAAGTCAATGTGATGATGAAGTAGACCTGGGCACTAATGGGGAAACCAAAGTTGACTTATTCCCCTCTCAGACTCATAATAGCTAATCAGCAGGTAGTAATCCCTTTTGGAAGACTGGAGCATGTCCCCGTGGACATCAATGGGGTCAGGACGTTTGTAGACTTTGAACTCATAGAGATTGTGGATGAGAGCTATCCTTATCCTGTGTTGTTGGGTGTTGATTGGACCTTCAACAATTCGACTGTTGTTGATCTAAAGAAGAGGAGAATGACATTTGAGGGTAATGGCCTTAGGGTCATTACACCTATGGACCCTAATTAAGGTTGTAGGTACACAGATCCAATCAAAGAAGAAGATCGTGCATATGAAATAGAAAATATTTACAAGTTGACAACAAGACAATATGATTACATTAATCCTATAGCAGATGGGAAATTGATCTTGCGAAGTGAAAGTGCATGCTCATCAGACTCGGTACAAGAACTGGAAAATTGGTAGAACAAGATGTAAGAAGTTTTTGCGTGGAGGTGTGCTAGATTGACCAGGGAAGTTCGCTGGATTGGCACAATAGTAAGTAAATTGATCACATTTGACGGTTTGAATCATTTAGAAACATTCTTATTAGAATTTGAAGAAATTGTACTAGCACAATAGAGGTTGTTGGCACTGGATGAAGCCTTGAAAGTAACTCTAGCAATATGGTGGGGAACACATAAGAAGAACATCGCAGAGTGGGTGAAATGTCACATTTTGATGACAACACGATTTCCATACAACATCAAAGGGTGCGAAGTTTGTTATAAAGGTCAGAGTTGTCTGAAATACCATGTGCAAAGTTGTGAGGAGTATTGGAGCAGTATTCCTCAGGAACAATGGGTACACAAGTTCATTAACACTTTAGGTACAACGCCTATCAATTGGTATCTGCAAGCATCTTGTTGGCTCTTGGTTATGGATTAATGTTATAACCCTAAATTGCACCAGAACTTCTTACTTGGCATCAAGCCATCTTACTTGCTATTTTTTTCAAGCCATCACTGAACAACTCTTCTAAAAAACCATGTTTGTAAAGATGTATGCTAGTTGCACAAATACAGCCCACGTACACACTCTAGCTGCACCACTACTGCCCGCGTACACACACTAGCTACACCATTATAGCCCATGTATAATCACAAAAATGCATGAAAAAGAAACATTGCAAAGGAATACAGGCGTTTGGGACGTTACCTAGCCATTTGACCACCCATAGGCAGTCACCCAACCATTACTATCTCTTTTGGCCTATAAAAGAAGGGGTTGGGGTCCCATTCCAAAAGGGAAGCACGAGAGCAAAGAAACTCTACCCATTTTAGTATTCCCCCTTTGCCCTAATATTTTGCAGCCATAATTCCCTTTTCCTCCATTGCAAACCCTTTCCATCTGCCTAGAGAGGACTGAAGAGGAGAAGTATATATGGAAGCAGTTGGTGCATGGTGAAGAGGATCCCAGACCAGGTTCAAGGAGCAGTCGTCGATCTCATTGTAAGTAAACTTTGTGATTCTAATAAAAGGAATACTTTTCCTGACCCGCCATATGATGTGTCTAATATTCATATTTGATTTATGCTTTATTAGGACATCTAACCCACTAGTTCATATATGAAATGCATGTTCGTAGTTCTTTGTTTGTCTGTATATGAATGCAGGTCATCCTTGGGAGGAGACTTGTAGTCGAGGAGCCATCGAATGCAAAAGGATTAACACCAGACATGGGGTTTAAGGTAGAGTTACCAGATCTTATTACTTTGTAGTTCATGCATGAATGTGGGGTACAATCAGGGCAGTTATAAAAGTAGGAGACTTTTAGACGGTTAGATATGCCTACATGTTGAACCCTAGTGTAGTCCATAGGGGGGTTTCCCACTATAAGAAGAATTGGCGACCGTATTGGGGATAGACAAAGGCAAACCATATCTCTGATCACATCTAAGAATGGATATGCTGGAAGAGTTTGATAAAAGTACCAGTCCCACCAGCATTCTTGCTTGAGTAGTTCCTTAAGTCTTTGGTACCTTAGTTATCCAAAGATGTCCCAACTTCGAGGGTCTTTTAAGAAGAAGACGCAATAATGAGAGCTCAATAGCTAGAGTTGATTTACTCTTAGTCTGGTTTACTTTATGAAATTTTTCCCGACGCACCACGGTCAATCCTTGACAAGGCTAAAGATTTGGACCACATGCCAATGGTATTGTTGGTTCAGCACAAACGAAGCCCGTTGATCATCTTTCAAATCAATTGCAGCAATTGTCGATACAATAGACAGTGTCCAGCTAGACCACTGGTTTGACTACTCCCCCCACCCAAATGTCATATGTACATAGTGTGAAATTGACAAACCCAAAGGCCACCTAGCAACCCGATGGAAAGAAAAAACTATGAAATAAGGGTAAGGGGGATAAGAAACCCACCAATAATTCCAGAGAGGGAAACACAAAGAGAAAAAAGTTGAAGTATCCATGTAATGTTTGCACAGAAGACCATCCGACTCACCTGTACCCTCGTCTTGTGGAGACCCAAAAGTTATTGGCATAGTAGTAGCCTGCCGTGTTAACGAACCCATTTCCTCATGGGAAAAATTTGACTCAAGCCTCTTTGAGCGCGGATGGGCAGGCAGTGTATGAGTAATCCTTCATCCGAGAATGTGTATATGATGAAAGATGATGCATATATACTGATTAGAGCGCATGACTATGGAATTCCAAGCACCTCTGAGATAGGTCTTTGACTACGAATTCACTTTGACTATGACTGGAGATAGGTCTTGTCCTATCAATTCTTTGGCTATGCACACAGTTTACGCTGAAGGAAATATGACAACCATCACTGAAACAATGCCTATCGATATCTCCAGAACCCCTGGCATCGTGGAGAATGTCTTTGTCGGAGTGGATTTCTCCCCCGAAGAGATTCAAATCTACACAGATTTATTTAAAGAATTCCTCGACATGTTTGTCTGGTCTTACAAGGAAATGCCAGGCATAGATCCAAGAATCGTCGAACATGAAATCATGACACATCCTGACGCTAAGATGGTCCGACAGAAACTTCTTCTAGTTAATCCTAAGAAAGCATCAACTATTAAGGATGAAGTAGAGAAAATACTCAAGGTAGGATTTATCTACCCCATCCAATTGACTCAATGGGTTTCAAATCCCGTTCTGGTTGACAACAAATAGGGTACGATTCACGTATGTACGGATTTCCATGACTTGAACAAGGCATGTCCAAAGGATAATTTCCCCATGCCATTTATTGACCAGATAGTTGATGAATGCGCAGGTTGTGAGGCATTTTATTTCATGGATGGTTTTTCGGGATACAATCAGATATAGATTAAAATTGAAGACCAACACAAAACCACTTTCATTTGTCCATGGCGTAAATTCTCTTAACGAAAGATGCCTTTTGGTCTGACAAATGTTGGAGCTACTTTTCAGCAGGCCATTTCTTTTGCTTTCCACTATATCAAACACATAGTCGAGGCTTATCTTGACGATTTAACATCACGATCTCGTAAGAGAGCCGATCATCCTACACACCTCTGAATTATCTTTGAGCAATGTCGCTACTACCGGATCCGCTTGAATCCAAACAATTGGAGTTTTTGCATAACGTCAGGTCATCTGCTAGGTTTCATAGTTTCAACAACAAGAATCATGGTCAATCTTCTCAAGGTTGAGGCAATAGTTCAATTTCCCCCCCCATGTAAAATCCCTCAACTTTAGAGTTTACAGGGAAAATAAAACTTTTTTCGGCGTTTCATTGCAAACTATGTCAAGATCACAAAGGGCTTCATGCATCTACTAATGAAGGACATTCCTTTTCATTGGGATGATTCGGGTAAACACTCTTTCGAAGTGTTGAAACATGCCCTCACAACTGTCCCTCTGCTTCGACCACCCAATTATAATAACGATTTCTTATTATACTTCGCCACGACAGAGTCGACCATTGGTATGGTATTCATTCAAGAGGATGATTTGATTGAAGAATATGTGATTTATTACCTGAGCCGAGGCCTGGTTGGACCAGAACTCAATTATTCCCACGTTGAGAAACTTGCATTGGCAACATTTCATGCTATCCAAAGGTTCTGTAATTACATTTTGTTTCACAATACCACCGTCATTGCCGTTGTGAATTCGTTTCAATACGTGTTGAAACGACGTGTAATTGGTGACAAGATTAGTATATGGATAATTATCCTTCAGGAATTTGACTTGGATTTTGTTTCAGTGAAATCCAAAAAGTTGTTGGTCTTTGCAGAACTCGTCTCAAAACTTTCAATCAAGTCAGGTGATGTTATACCCGAAGAGTCACTGATTAAAGGAGACATGTTTTTGATCGCATCTTTGGACCCTTGGTATGGAGATATACTAGTATATATCCATACTTTGAATTTCCCCACCTCTGCTTCTCATGATCAGTGCCACTGTATACGCCATCAGGCCAAGAAATATCTCATACTCGAGGACACTTTGTATCGTTGAGGTGTAGATTACATCCTCCGCCGATGTCTCACTCATGAAGAAGCGAAAATCATGTTTAACGATTTCCACATAGGATCATGTGGAGGTCATCTGTCTGGGTTGGAAACAACAAAAAAGTTTCTATGAGCTGGTTACTTTTGGTCAACATTAATCAAATATTGTGTTGAATCGGTCAATAAGTGCCACCCGTGTCAAATCTTCTCTCGGAATATGAGGGCACACCCTGCTCCCATGTTTCCTATCATCACAGTTGGTCGCTTCACCAAGTGGGGGATTGATTACACTACATGCAACCCTCCTTCAACAAGGGGCACCATTATATCATCATAGCATTAGACTACTTCACGAAGTGGGTCGAAGCTATGCCAACGTTCAAAGATGATGGTGAGACTGCAACTCTCTTTTTGTTCAACCAGATAATAACAAGGTTCAGCGTCCCAAGAGAGATTGTCACTGACCATGGGAGTCACCTTCAGGACAAAATGATGTCTGAGTTAACGTCAAAGCTTGGTTTGAGGCAAGAACATTCATCACCCTACTACCCACAAGCAAATGGTTAGGTGGAAGTTGTGAATAAGTCTCTCAAGACTATTTTGCAGTGAACAATCAATTTGGCCAAGTCAAATTGGCATTTGATGTTATACTCGGCATTATGGGCCAACCGAATGTTTGTTAATACTGCAACCAGTTTCTCACCTTTTAAACTCATTTACGATCTGGAAGCAGTCTTGCCTATAGAGTGCCAAATCCCGTCTCTAAAGTTGGTAGTATAGTTATTGCCATACACTTCACCTCTTGAAGAGCATTTATTATATATTGAGTAACTCGATGAGCAACATCATGATGCAACCTTGGCTAACAAGGCTCATAAACAAAGAGTCAAGTGTTAGTATGATCGATCCATTCATCCTCATATTTTCTCTAAAGGCGACCTTGTCCTAGTCTACGACCAAGATAAGAACCCCCTAGGGGAAGGCAAGTTCAAACCCATGTGGTTCGGACCTTTCATCGTGAAGGAGGTACTAAAGAAGGGTGCTTATCATATGGTTGAATTTGAAGGACATGCTTTGGCAGAGCCTAGAAATGGGATTTACCTCAAGAAGTATTACTCATAGGTGGGTCACCATGGGTGACTTCTTGTACATATGTATAGTTCTTGTACATTATTGTTTTAGTTTTTGTCTTTCATGTTTTATGGACATGTCATTTTTGATGTCATATTTTTCACTGTGGCATATGCCAAGTGAATTAGAGGTGTTCGTTGGTTTTGTGGGCGACGCTAGCCGACACACTCGAAGGCTTGCCTCCACAACTTGGGTGATTTTCACACCTTAGGGCCAGTTACTATATTCATGAGGTATTTGTTTAGGCGATGCCACAAACAATGTTTCTGAATACAACGCAGTTCTAAAGTTTCTTCGTGACACTTTGTCACATGGTATCTCTCACCTCCAGGTCTACTTAGATGCTCAGCTGGTTGTGTCCCAGTTAAATAGGGTTTACCACGTTCACGATCCTACTCTACACACACAATTCCTTAGGGTATGTCTCTTATAATGAAGCTTTGATTACATTACATATATCCATGTTCCTA
>SNQJ01S0043688.1:45592-57109 GCA_010110895.2 Picea sitchensis
CGCTATACTCCTAGAGGTACAGGAATGTTGGGATCCCTGGAGAAATTGATATCGACATAGGGGTAGTCCTTTATAGCCAAAATCTACTGATACCACCAGTCGAATAAAGTATCATCGAAGGCCTCAATGCTACTCCCTCTCCCCTATCATGGAAATAATGTTGCCCATCTGCACACTGCTGGGAAGGAGGCCACATGCCCCCATACTATCTCTCGTGGACTAAGACTAGGTACCCTCTCAAAGAAGAAAGAGCATAGAACAGACTTGAACCTGAAGTTCTTGTTGTTCCTCCCACGACACTCTGTAAGTTGTCTCTTCATGCACTCTAGCATGGTTGTGCTCTAGTTAAACACTCGTGCATTTAAGCACTATACTACACAATGTATGTGCACCTGGGAGGCCTGATGTAAGGCCACAGATCTAGTGATCCACCTAATAAGTAAAACTATAACTTTTAGTGACAGGTTGGTAATTTTTTGGATCATCACTTGAGAACCCTCTTTGTCTGTTCCAACCTCACAATGTTTCTCGATCAACTCGACAATGTTGTGAGGCCCAGGGGGAAAAGAACAAAGGTTGATTGGTTCCCCTCTCCTCAAGAGGATAGTCAGAAAGTAAATATCCTCAGTCATTGGAGTCAACGATTTCCCCTCGAGCATAAATTCCTCTACATCTAGGTGCCAATAATCCACCAAGGCATTGAGCAGCATGGGTTGTGCCCTCATGAGTGGACACTGAAATTTTTTCCAGAACCTGCATTATTTTAATGTGGCGATAGAAATAGGGTCTTTGTCGACCAAGGAATCAATCTCCTCAGGCTCCCTCTCTCTCCAATGGACATACATCCTGTTACAGACAAGTTCAAAAGAGAGTCAATTCTTGTGTTCTCAATGTTTTCCATATTCTTGAGGGTGTACGTGAATTGTATTGAGAACAATCACGTATGCATGTGGGAAGATTGTTATCTTCCCGCGGGCATATGGAGGCTATCCTTAGACAACCCATGTACATGCAGGGGCAACCTTTTTTAAGGGTGTACGCCCCCCAAAAAATTAAAACAAATGAGAAAAGGAAGTATCGAAATACAAGAGAGGTTGATTTCTACATACTTGGTTTGAGCAGAAGTTTGTTTTGTCCTCTAAAGCTCCCAGAATCAACTCTTTTAGCAAAGGGGTATTTTTGGATTTTTTTGTCAAATCTCAGTTTGCAATGGCGATAATGAGCTGCCAACTTCTATTTATAAACGTTTTTTGCCCTTTTGTCATTTTTTGAGCCCCTTTGTAGTTTTTTCTTGTTTGAAAATCATTTAACGTGGTTCTTGAGTTTCTCATTGGATGTTACAATACACTTCACTTTTGGTTTGGAAAACATTTTGGGAGATGGGTCACATTTTAAAGATTCTTTGGTAAAATTCATTTTTCCAACTTTTGTATTTAAGTTAGGATTCCACCTCCACTTTTTTCATCTCGTTGTCTTTTCCTCTTTTCCATAGGATCAATCCCACTGAATTGCGACACAAAACCATCATTGTCTTGTCCTCTTTTCCATAGGATCAATCATAATTTAGTGGTAGAGCCTACCTCTACATGGATGCCCTAGGTAGATCCTCGTCGCATTTTGGTATCCATGTCGTTGTTAATGACTTTAGGCTCGGGAGTTCTTTTAGTCTTGTCCTGATTATGAGTTTGAGCCTCATATGTCTGATATGTCATCACTCTTGACCTCACCCTTGGGACTCCCAAAAAATGAATCTTCTTTTAAGCCCTTTTCAGACTCTATAAACATGAAAAGATTATCGAATGATCTTGTTCTCCTTCACGCTCACTAAAATAAAATTTGAAGGCATGTTTGTCCGCCGGTAGTTTACCCATTTTTTGGTCTGGATGGTCAATTTTAAGAATAAAGGTACACTCTAGGAACTTCGGTTCGCTAGAAGAGTATCCTCAGGTATTAACCCTTTTCAGGCCTGAGGGGCTAAATTTATGAAAAATGAACCCCCATAGAGTCCATAGTTAAGATCTCTTCAGACTCCCTAAAATTGAAAAGATAGCCGAGTGACCTTGTTCCTTCACACTTGTTAAACTGGTCCAGATGAAAGTCCTCTAGGGAGTCTATAGTTAAGCTCTTTTCAGACTCCTTAAAATTGAAAATATCATCGAGTGATCTTGTTCCTTTTCACTCATTAATCGGTTCATAAAAACATCTATTGGCATGAGTTTACCCCTTTTTATAGCCTGTAGACTATGGAGGAAAAAGGTACACCTTAGGAGATTCGTCTCAACGGGAGAGTTCTCCTTAGTAAATTTCACCTTTTTTTGGCTAAGGAGACTAAATCTAGAAAAAGGCACCGAGTCCATAGTTAAACTCTTTTCAGACTCCTTAAAATTGAAAATATTGTCGAGTGATATTGTCTTTGTCACACTCGTTAAAATGGTTTTGAATAGACTTCTTTTTGGTGCTAGTTTACCCCTTTTTTCGAACTGACTAGACTACTTGAGAAAAAGGTACCCCAGTGGAGTCTTCTTTTGCGTTTTTTCAGACTCTCTAAAAATGAAAAACCATCGAGCTTACCTTCTTTGGGCTCATTTAAAATTACATTGAAGGGAGTTATCATTGTGTCCTATTAATCACATTTTCATCTTTGTGTCTTTGGCCTAATGTTGGCTCCATGTGGCTCTCAACTAAACCTTTGAAGCATGCCTTATATGAAAACCTTATAGCACTTTGCCTTTGCATCTTGACACCTTAAACCATGGAGGAATTTTACCGAGTGTCCTTTCCCTACACGTCTCCTTTCTCTGAGAATTAGTGTGTTCCTTTCACTTGAAACTAGTATGCTTGTGACACTCGTTCCTCCTTTGTAACGTAGCATTCTTTTATTATTTTTCAATCTTTCCAACATTATTGAAAAAGACAAAAAAATCAAATATACCCCAAAAAGAGGATGGGAAAAGTATTTTATTTTTATGGCAGCATAATGAGTCTCCTTTGGACAAAGCACATCCCTTTGTTTATTCATCAAGCTCTGGGATTTAATTTGACCTTAGGAAGTTGTTCTCACTACATAGAGTTGTGTCCTCCTCCATTTGGTTATTCTTCCAAACACATGGAGAGTTTACGTTGCCTCCTGCATCATGAAATTATGTCAATATCATGCTACCTGAGTCTAATCATCTATCATGCTATTGTCAAGGGAATTTTTACTGAACTTGAGTTGGCCTCTCTGTAGTTTGTCTCTTTCCCTCATGCCTGGCCATCCTGAAAGTCAAATCAATTCTTTTCTCAAAATCACTAAAGTTCTCTACATGATCACTGATATCCTCTTGTCTGTTCCCCGATGAGCCGTCGAAGACCTCCAGGTAGTGAAGTTGTACACTCACATTACACTCCTACCCGAGTTTTGAATATCTTGAATTTGTTTCTGGAGATCTGAAGGCCTCATATCCAACCATCAAGCATCATTGGATTCTTGAATATGGATATTAGAATGTATATCTTTGATTTTGAGATTTAGATCCCCTTTGTATTGCTTGCGGCTACACTTTATATAGTTGTATGACATGGGTATACAGTGTTTTTGATTGGAATCCATTATTCATTTCATCCCGAGCATGGGTATGCCCACCTCGATGAGACAATTATTATTTTTGCAGATGGCACCTCCCGAACTATGGTTCCCAGCTCACTTGCTTCATACGTTGGTGAATATTTGTAATGTATTTCAGCCATCAAATACTCTTCTGACCTCACACATTAGGGGGCATATTTTATAACCCTAAATTTCACCATACATGCATACCTGGCATCAAGCCATCTTACTTGTTATTTTTGCCAAGCCATAACTGAGCATCTCTTCTTAAAAACCACATTTTTGAAGGTGCATGCACCCTGCCTCATTATTGCCTGCATACACACGCTTTCTGCACCACTATAGCTCGCGTACGTACGCTAGTTTCACCATTATAGCCCGCGTATACTCAGAAAAGGTTTAAAACTTAAAAATTTGCAAGGAATTTGTTGAGATTGCGGGCTATTGGGTAGTTTCCCAACTGTCCCACCACTTATAGCTCGTCACCCAACCAAATAACCATCCTTTAGTCATATAAAGGAGGTGTTGGGGTCTCATTCCAAACCTAAGCATAAGAACAATGAAAATCTTCCCATTTCACCTTCCCCCCTTGCCCCAAGAATTTGCAGCCACATTGTGAGTTTTGAGCCAAAATTCCCTATTCTTGCCTTTTTCCTTATTCATAAGCCTATGCCATTTCCCTAGAGAGAATTGTGAGAGGATAAATATATGTGGAAATAATTGGAGCTTGGTGAAGAGGAGCCTGCACCAGGTTTGAGGAGTAGTCATTGATCTCATTTGTAAGTGACTTTGTGAGATTAATATAAATAAGTACTTGTTCTATCCCTCCATATGATGTGTTTAATATTTATGTTTGATTTACATTTTGTTAAGAAATCTAACCCACTAATTCATATATAAGATGCATGTTCATAGTTTCTTTTTTGTATTTTGGTGAATGGAGGTAGACCTTGGGATGATATTTCCAGTCGAGGAACAACCGAAGACAAAAGGATAGACACCAGACACAGAGTTTAAGGTAGAGTTACCGGATCCTTATACTTTGTATTTTATGCATGAATGTGGGGTATTGTCGGGGTAGTTGTTAAAAGTAAGAGACTTTAAACTGTTAGCTCTGCCTGCACATTGAACCCTAGTGTATTCCATAGGGAGGTTTTCCTGCTATAGAATTTATACAACCCATTCTTCTAGTTGGATGGCTTGGATTGTGAGCATAATGCACAAGCTCAGATAAATTTTTCAACTTGAGGTTGCATGGAAGGCCAATGAAAATGGTGTTGCATATTTTGGATGGTATTTGTGGTACTGAAGTGGCCCCCATAGGCTGAATCATGCACCTACATGATGATAAAGAGGTGGTCCTCTGAGTGTGGAACAAATAACAAATTCAACTTATAGAGCCACCCATCCTGAATAGTGTAGTCTAGGAAGGGGGTTTGATTGGTCACTGTGGGAGTTTGCAATGCCACCCATGTCTCTTGAAATTTGGGGTCTGTAGCATATTGATCCTTCCATGTGTCATAGGTAGCACAACGCACTTCTAGAATTGAGAGAACTGGAGTGGGAGGCTGTATTAGAAAAACATCCATCTTATTAGAAGTGCCTTTCTTATATCTGATCACCAAGTGAAATTTCTCAATATAGGAGGCCCATTTAAGGTGACTTTGTTCTTGAATCTTCGACTGAGAGTTGATGAAAATAAAAGGGTGGTGGTCTGTATGCATAAATGTTTCTTTACCCGACAAAAAATGCCTCCATTGCTTGAGGGATTGAACCAGACTATAAAACTCTTTGTCATAAGTGCTATAATTTTTCTTTGCCTCGGACAAGGTTTCAGAGTGGTAAGCAATGGGGTGTCCTCCCTGTTTAAGTACAACACCAATAGCATATTGTGAGGCATCAGATTCAATCTCAAAGTTTTGGGAGAGGTATGGCAGGCGTAAGACAGGGGATCAGAAGAGGGCTTCTTTGAGCTGAGAAAAGTGACTAGTTTCTTCTTTAGTCTAGATAAATGTAGAAGAACTATTTGAGATTTGATCCAAAGGACGAGCAAGTTGTGAAAAATAGGGAATGACCTTGCGATACAAATTGATGCCACCCAAAAATATTTTGAGCTCCCTAGCTGAAGGAGGTAGTGGCCACTACTTCAATGCTTAGATGTGGGCTAGATCTGGTTGAATACATTCTAAGTTGACCAGAAACCCGTGATAGGGAACTGAAATCTGACCAAAATATGACTTCTTCTCTTTGACTTGTAACTTGTGTTCTCGGAGGATTTGGAGAACTTGTCGGACATGTTGCATGTGAGTGTCCCATGTTTGGCTAAAGATGAGAAAGTCATATAAGTAGATGACCACAAATCAACCCAAATGTGACCTGGATATTTCATTGATGAGCCTCATGAAAGTTGTTGGGGTGTTGGTGAGGCTGAAGGGCATAACTTTCCACTCAAAAAGACCAAATTTGGTCTTGAAAGATGTTTTCCAAACATCATCTGGGTTCATTCAAACCTGATGGTATCCAACTGTTAAATCCAATTTAGTAAACCAATTATCTCCATGGAGAGTGTCAAGTAATGCCTCAATCTAGGGCAGGGGGTAACGGTTTTTTATTGTGGCTTTTTTCAAGGCCTGATAATCAGTGACAAGGCACATTTCTGAAGTATCTCATTTTGGGATGACAAATGTGGCAGAAGCACAGGGAGAAGATGATGGTTGGATGTGGCCAGAGTTGATGAGGTCGGTCAATTGTCTTTCCATTTCCTCTATTTATGTTGGGGCCAACTGCTATGTAGGGGCATTAGGTAAAGAAAATCCAGGGATGAGGTGAATGGAATGGTCAATGTGTCGGGAGGGGGGAAGTCCCGTCGGAGATTGAAACACATTTGCAAAATCTTGAAGGAGGGGATTCATTTTTTCAGGAACAAGGTGAGTGGTATTGTTCGGTGTTATGGGGCGCACCATACAGAGAGAGAAATATTGGTTTAAACGTACATGTGGGATTTGTTCTTTGGTAGCAGGGGGTTTGGTGTTGCTACGGTTAAGATATAAGTGTGGTCTTATTTGGTAAGTTTGTACTAGAGAGATTTGGCCATATAGATATCATTTCTTTGGGTTTGGTATGGGATCCCTAGAAGCAAATCCAAACAATCCAAGGGGTAAACATCACAAAGGACAGTATCTTTGAATTGGCCAATGGAAAAAGTGACCAGACAACGCTGAGAAACAAAGAGACAGGGGCCATCCTTCTGGACCCATCTGAGTTGATAGGGTTGTGGGTGGGGAGTAGTAATCATTTTGAGGTGGTTGTTAAGGTCTTAAGACACCAAATTATTCTGGTTTCCATTTTCCATAATTAGTAAATCCATTTTTTTTTTAATTTGGCAGTTATGAGTGAAGAGGGGTTGGGTGGAGGAGTTCAAATCTTCATGGGTCATTAGGATCAGTGAGGGATATAATTCTATGGGATTGTCTAGGGGAAATTCTTCAGTATCTTCCACTTGGGGCAGGGGCAATGAGCTCATCCAGTAGGGTTTTGTTGGTCTTTATATTTTGGAGGATTAGACAATCTGAATAATTGTGTGAGGTATTCTTGTGGAATAAGCACCATGGTGTCCTTGTAGTTTTATGAGGTATGGGATTTTGAGCCTGAGGATGTGGAAAGAGAGCTGAGGGATAGAAAATGGATGTTTGAGAGGCATATGGGTTGGTGTAGGGGCGGGACTGAGGAGTGCGAACTCTAGGAGAAAATTTCCTTTCTATAGCCAAAGTTATCTGAAAAACTTTGCCTAGAGTTGGATTTTCTAACAACTCTACTTATCTACGGAACTGGATCAATAAACCAGCAAAAAAATTCAATATGAGTACCTCTTTAGGATCTGGAATATGCAGTAAGAGGTGCATATTGCATAAGAATTATATGTATCCTTGCACGTCTTGGGAAGGGAATTGTCGGAGCTGGTGCCATTTGATCCACAAATATTGCACATACCCGGGTGGGTAGAAGCGGTTTCCCAATGCCTCAAAAATCCGAGCCCAAGTTATGATGGGTTCGGAAGTAGAGGATTTTGGAGCATCCCCAATCTCTATCATGAATGTGGTCTTCTCTTGCTCTATATCCCACTAGGTTTGTGTAAGGCCTTCTAATTCTGAGGCTGAAATCTAGAGCTTTCTCTCCTCGATAAGGCATGGACATGTATTAAAATAGGTGGAGAGGCTAAGTTTCTAGGAATCCACAACTTCTCCATTGGTTTGAACAACAAATTTGGGTAGTTGGATTCGAGTGTCCAACCAGAATGGGTCTGGATTGGTTTGTTGTTTCATTCTGAGCAACTCATTGAGGATGGAGGCAATATCTTAGAGGGGAATTGAAGTGTTGGAATCTGATTCGACTTCCAAGGGATATTTCCATGGAGGCATTGTGAATAAAGGGTGCAAAACAGAGGATCGAGATTTGTTGTGAAAACAGAGTACGCAAAAGCCCTGGAGAAAAGGAGCTAGTCTAGAGGGAGAGATCTATATTTTTTTATATCTATGAAACTCCTCTCTGTTGTAGATCTATGCTCCCTTGGGGATATGATATCTTTTCATCCTCTTGCATGAATAAGTAAACCCTGAAATGGGTGAGATATGGACTATTTCATGAAAAACCAAAAAACCAATGGCTCAATCTTCAAGATCGAAAGATTTTCCATGGATATTGAGGCTCTAATACCAATTGATATGGAGAGGAAGGATATCTGATGGATAAGGTGACTAAACAAGATATTTTTCAAGATTTGATCAAAAAATCAATAGGGGCGCAACTCTGAGTAGGGGCGCATCATTAGTGTGGATAGCCCAATGATGGAGATCCAGTGTTGGAATGACCTGAGCGTAGCCAAGAGAAGGAGGCTATCTCAGTGCAATTTTTGGGGATCAAAAAGGAGAAACACAGTGCATCCATAGAGGAGGGCACACTTGCTTCATCCCGACAATGAGAAAACCATCTAGGGTGAAAAACCCTAGGTTGGTGCGCCCTCTTATTTTGCTTTAGAAAACATGCAGAAAATTGATCCCCTGAGAGATTGGTCAGCTAATGGATTAATATTTCTCTCAGGTGTCGAAGTGTGTCAAAGGGAGAAACCATTATGATGCCATGAAGAAAGGCGCATTGGCTAACCCTAAAAACTCCCCCAAAATGAAAATGTCGCAAAAATGTAAAAGTAAACTCAAACAACAAAATCCACATGAGACAATCGCTTTAAGTAAAGAGAAGGGTGTTTTATTTTAGTCTCGGTTCACCTTATATACCCAGGGAACCATTTATTACATATGCATTTTTAAATTGCATAAAAAATGTGAAGTGGGTCGAGCCTAGGTGGCTGAAGTGTGCGCCCCAGGTGGGTGTTCGCCTAGGTGGTCTCCTTGGGCCAACCGTTAGGATCAAAATGACCACTATCCCAACACTAAAAGGGATCAACCTTAAATCTAGATATGGACAAGAGCATATGAGTAAACATTTTTAGGTTGCCTCTTAGTATGGATTCTTTCACTTAAATGGAACAAGTTAAAATAACAACCTAACCAACCCAACCACATCCTCAAATCAGGGATTCAACCATCACATATCCAAGAAAAAGCTAGGATTTAGTTAATGCACCATTTTGAGAAAGGGAGTCTATAAATGAAGAAGCTACAACAACACAACAAGGGGGATCATAAGGAGTTTTTCACCAATACAATATTGAAATATTGAGTAGTTGGTTTATTAGAGGGATCTACAACATTGGTGCCATCTTTTATTCTACTCTCATTCTCCTTCTCTCTGTGTAGGTTTTATCTGAGTAACATAATTCCCTAGTTGTATTAAAAGGATGGTTTCTCTAGGGCTGTGATTTTATAGTGCCAACCCCTAGAGATTATAGTGTATCAAAATAAATGATGGGTTTTTTTTGTAATCAATATTGAGGCATGTTTCCACTAAGGAAATGAATAAAAATCATACAAGTTATCCTTATTTTCCCTATATACATTTTCTATCTCACCTGGTGTTGAACTAACCAATGGATCTATGCTCACCATGCCCATTTTATTTTCATGAATTAGGATCGAAGATTAAAAATGGACATTTATACATAGGGGTAACAAAGCCAATTTCACCCCCTATGTGCAAAAGTGTCAGTTCCTACTTCTTCGACCATGATCTTTCCTAATGATGATAAATTCTTAGAGGCCATAACATTTTTAGGTAGTCCTTAGGATAACCTCCATAATGGCTCTCCTATTGAATTTTACCCTAGGTCTATCTACTCCACTATCATTCCCTTAGACTCCATCCCTTTGGAAATATTGATCCTTTTGATTCATCTCTACCAACAACACCTCTGAGTTGAAGAAGATACCATGGATTAAATTTCCATACTTAATCTTATTGATGTTTCCATTGAACGAGATGTTGTGAAACTATTTCATGTTGACATGATGCATATAATATGACTTTCTAGTTGTTGTTTTGGGTGTAGGACCTTGCATTGAATTTTATGGTACCTATAGATCATTTTCTTAGCCATGTTTAGATGAGTAAGGTATATTCTTAAACTTTCATATATAATTAGGATTATTTCCATCTTCATTGTTGCATTTAAACCTTTTTCCACTATCCAAAAATATCCAAAAAAATACAAAAAAATCATTTTAAAAAATCCAAAAAAATCATTTAAAAAATCCAAAAAAATCATTTAAAAAACAAAACCTAGGGAATCAAAGAAACTATTGCGAATCAGGGAATATCCCCACGCCCATTGACTATCCCCATGACCATTTTAAATTATAACCAAAATGAAAATTAACTATCCCCGCGCCCATTTTTCACAATACCATCACCGCGTCGTGGAGATAGACCCACATTGTTAATTTTGAGACAAAGATACTTGTGGATACATAGATACCCATGGAGATATAGCTGGAGTGATTATACCCTTGGTCTGGAGTGAGTATACCCTCGAAACTCTTCTCATGCAGACAGAGCTACCCGTGGAGACCGAGCTACCTGTGGATACTTGGCAGTTGACTGAACAAACTTATCCCATTTTCACATGACAACTAAAACCATTAATATGTTATGTGCTTAGCTTCTCGCTACGTGATTTCTATCTCCCTTTAGCGATTGCGACCATAGTTGATTGAGACGACTCAAGGAAAACACAAGGAAGAAAATAGGGTATCCACAAAATCAACCAGGCAATCATAGCAAAGGAGGGACCACCGACGCCTAAGGTGACACATCAACCCTATATCAAGAAACATTACAAAGTCAATGGTAAGTTTTTCTCCCTGTTGTTGAGTCATCAACTACATTTTCTCTTTTTCTCCCTCAATCATTTGACCATGCCCTCGATGGAAAGTGAAACCATAAGCTATAAACAATCATGGAAAGATGTTTAACATCTTAGGGTTTCTTTATGATATGGAACAAAATACTGATAAAACCCTAGATATTGATAACAATTGTCTGTTTGGTCGTAATAAGAGTGAAAACCATGTCAATATGGTCATTGATGGGGTGAATTCAATAGATGAAACCACATATTATGGAATTACTGTAATCATCATAACTCTAATATCATGATACTTGGAGTGATATGGCACCATAACTATGATATAAAATACAAGCCTCCTTCTTCTTTGCTAGTGTAATCAATAAGACTAAGCTCCTTGTAATAGTTTGAAATCCCGTACTCATGGAAATCACATATCTAATACAAAGTATGTGTTATAACTATACATTAATTATAGAAACATCATAGGTTTGAATCCTATAAGTAGATGGGTTTCATAGTACCATTAAGAATCATTACTTACATAAGATCCTATTATGGAGTAATCTAACCTGTACAAGTCCCTCAATAAGGAAAATGATTGATGTGTAATCTCTTGTCATTGATTTCA
>SNQJ01S0043688.1:57119-75742 GCA_010110895.2 Picea sitchensis
TTCAGTCTTGTATAATTTGTTTTCAAGATTGATGGTTTTCTTGGCTTGTGACAAGATGTCGCAGGAAAGTTTTTGCAGCCATTGTAGAGTTGATTGTTTTGATGCCAAAGAGTTCACAAGAGGGACTTGAATCTCAGTGGGAAGGTTGGCAGTCTTCCAAGCACAGAGAGAACAGTGGGTCAGCAGCAACCAGAGGACAGTGGTTGAAGGACATAGTCAGTTGCAGTGCAAGGCATGTCAAAGTATCCAGGTGATTGTCGAAAAGACTTTTCAAGTAGAATCATTTGATAGAACTTGAAAGAAGACAGATGATCATAAGCTTTTGTGGGTCCAAAATCCTTTCAGTGGGAAGGTGTGATCAAAATCTGGACCAGGAGTCAAATTTTAGCTCAAAAATCAACATTCTTGGAATTGCCTCAAATCGGACATGAGCATAGCCCTCATCATTATGAACCCAATGCAATTCGTTTCACCTCAAAAGGACATCGGGAGAGAGAGATATCGTGATCTTTTCGTCAAGCCAAACAGGCAAAAAATTTGATGATGACTGTACTAGCCCATACAGTCCGTAGAATCCGTGGCAGATGTTGATTGGTTGGCAATTGTCGAATTCGGGAGAGACACTTGTATTTTGGTGGCAAATGGTATGAGGACACGTGACCCAATCCGTGGGCACCACGTGTCCCCCATTGTTTGGTTTTTGGTTGTAAAAATGTTATGGGAGTCCGCAGGGTTTGACCCCCAGACCTCCCCCACTATGTAAGCCTTCACAGGTCCTCCGCTAACCAACATGCCACCGATTGTTTCTTAATATGTATGCGGGTAACATTGTATTTAAGTTGCATTTTGTATTGTTTTGGTGGGGGCTCGGGCCGGGGCCTAGCCCCGACCCGTAGTCCTATTACATAACACATGTGACCATGTTATATGTGTGCGGTTGTTGGCGTGGGGTTTTGATATGACCCTTGGTCACATGTCATATGCCATATGCCCGCGACCTGGAGCGTGGAGGAAGTTTCAACGGTTATAACCATTAACCACTTTTGTTTATGCACGAGGTCATATGACCCTAATGTGCCCAAGTGCTAGGCGGTTAGGGGCTGGAAGCACCCTAACCATCCTACAGTTTGCATAGTTATTCGGTTGCGTGCATGTGCTAGGTTTAAACATGGATTTAGAGCGTGTTCTTGGTTCAAACACACAGAGGTGCGTTTTGGCGAACCAATTTCAGCAAGGTTGAAGGAAGAGGATGGCAGGAGGCCTATCTTTCTCATTTCTTGGCCGATTGAGGTGCCGTAAAAGCCCAGCTAGGGATTTTTGGATGTCTTGAATCCATTGGCACTGTTATCAAGGACATTTGAAGACTTATTTTGCAAGTTTTGCACCATTTAAGTTTCAGCAAGCTCCAGGGAGCTTGAAGCCCTCATTGATTGAGGACATGGTTTGGTGAGCCCATGTTTGTTTTCTATGATTGAATAATCATTTTTGGATAATTGATATGCTATGAACACATTGGGACAGGTTTCAGAGGTTGTTGAGGACTTTTACAGTTTTTTTTACCAAAGAGAAGCTCAGGGAAGCTTATGGCCACATGTAGAAGAGGTCATGCCCGGATGAGCCATGATCCGTTTTCAAAGTTCTATTCGTCATTTTTGGGGTTTTTATGTGTTTTGATCTAAATGGTACAGTCTATTTTTCCATTGGAGTTGAGAAGCATATTGTAAAATAACTTTTGACTAATTAATCCCAGAGAGCCAAGTCCATTGATGGAGGCTCAAGGAGATGTAGCCTGGAGGGGGGTGAACTCCTTTATCATCTTGTTCTTGTTGTGAGTTTGATGGTTTATTTGTTGCAAGTTATGTTGCTGTGTATTTATTGAAAGTACATATTTAACCATTTAAAAGAACATGTCCTCACACATAATCATTTACAAGAAGATACATGAACTTAACACATAAGTTTATCGTGCATATTTTAACACATGAAGCAAGGTCCTGTAAAGTTTTATTTTAATGAAGTAGAGGGTGCTTGCATAGAATAACAAGTTAGCCTTCTATTTACATATCATTATTTGTTGCATCACCTAAATAGATACCTCCAAAAGATAGTAACTGGCCTTGAGGTGTGAAGATCACAAAAGTTGTGTAAGGAAGCCTCTGAGTGTGTCGACTAGCGTCATCCAAGAACCCAACAAACACCTCTGATTCACTTGACATCTTCCACAGTGAAAAATATGACATAAAAAACTACACATCCATAAAACAAAAAGAGAAAAAATAAATTGTATAAGAACAATACATATGTACGAGAAGTCACCCAAGGTGACCCACCTACAAGTAATACTTCTTGAGGTAGATCCCATTTCTAGGCTCCACCAAAATCTTTCCCTTCGAAGTCAAGAAAATGATAAGAGCCCTTATTTGATACTTCCTTCATGATGAAAGGTTCGAACCACATGGGTTTGAACTTCCATGCCCCCAAGGGATCCTTATCATGGTCATAGACCAGGACAAGGTCACCTTCGGAGAAAATCTGAGGACGAACGGACCAATCATATTGACACTTGAATTTTTTCTTGTGAGCCTCATTAGCCAAGGCTACGTCACAGTGGTGATCAACGAGCTTATCGAGATATAATAAGCGTTCCTCATGTGGTGAAGTGTTTGGAAATAATCGTATTGCCAACTTTAGATATGGGATATGGTATTCTATTGCCAAGACTGCTTCCAACCCATAAACGAGTTGAAAAGGTGAGAAACCAGTTGTAGTCTTTACAAACGTTCGGTAGGCCCATAATGCTAAGTACAACATCAAATGCAAATTTGACTTGGCCAAATTGATCGTTCACTGCAGAATAGTCTTGAGGGACTTATTCAGAGCTTCCACCTGACCATTCTCTTGTGGGTAGTATGGTGATGAATGTTATTTCCTCAACTCAAGATTTGATGTTAACTCGGACATAATTTTGTTCTAAAAGTGACTTCCATGGTCAGTGACAATCTTCCTCGGGATGTCGAACCTTGTTATTATCTTATTGAAGAAAAAGAGAGGTGTTGTCTCGCCATCATATTTGAATGTTGGCATAGTGTTAACCCACTTAGTGAAGTATTCTACTGCTACGATGATATAACAATGCCCATTGGATGAAGGGGGATGGAATGTAGTATAATCAATCCCCCATTTATTTAAGGGGCCAACTGTAATGACGGGAAATATAGGAGCGAGGCCTGCCCTCATCTTCCGAGAGAAGATCTGACACGGGTGGCATTTCTTGACCAATTCAATGCAATCCTTGATTAACGTCGGCCAAAAGTATCCATCTTGTAGAATATTTTGGGTTGTTTCCAACCCAAACAAATGACCACCACATGCTCCAGTGTGGCAGTTGTTAAGAACAAGTTTTTATTCTTCATCAGTGAGACACGGGCAAAGGATGCAATCTACACCTCGACAATACAAAGTGTCCTCGAGTATGAGATTGTTTTTTTCTTGATGGATTATATGTTGACACTCATCACGAGAATAAGAGGTGGGGCACTTCAATGTCTAGAGATAGACTAGTTTATCTCCATACCAAGGGTCTGAAGATGAAATTAGAAAGAGATCTCTTTTAATCGATGATTATGTGGGCGTAACATCACCTTACTCGACCAGAAGTTTCGAGATAAGTTCTGCAAAGACCAATGACTTCTTAGATTTCGTGGAGATGAAATCCAAGTCAAACTCCTAGAGGATAAAAATACATATACTGATATTTCCGTTGATTACACATCGTGTCAACACGTATTGGAATGGATTCACAATGACAATGATGGTGGTCTTGTAAAACAAGATATAATGACAGAACCACTGGACAGCTTATACTGTTGCCAATGAAAGCTTCTCAACGTGGGATTAGTTGAGTTTTGGTCCAACCAGGCCTTGGCTCAGGTAATAAATCACATTTTATTCAAGTAGATCATCCTCTTGAACCAAGACCATAACGATGTTCGACTCTGTTGCGGCCAAATACAATAAGAAATATTTATTATAATTGGGTGTCCGAAGTAGAGGGGAAGATGTGAGGGTGCATTTCAATGCTTCAAATGAGCACTAAGAGGCTTTGCCCCAATGGAAAGGGACACCCTTCTTCAGTAAACACATAAATCCTTTAGTGATCTCGACATAGTTTGCGATAAAATGCCAAAGAAAAATGGCTTTTCCCTGTAATTTCTGAAGATGAGGAACTGTGCATGGGGGAGGAAATTGAAATATCACCTCAACCTTTAGAGGATCAACCATGATTCCTGTTGTCGAAACTATAAAACCTAAAATATTACCCGACGTCATGCAAAAACTTCATTTGTTAGGATTCAAGCAAATCCAATAGTAGCGACATCACTCAAAGATAAGTCAGAGGTGCATGGGATGATCATCTAATTTACATGATTGTGATGATAAATCATCAATATAGGCCTCGACTATGTGTTTTAGATCATGAAGAGAAAAAGACATGCCCCACTGAAAAGTGGCTCCAACATTTTTCAGGCCAAAAGGCATCTTTCGATAAGAAAATGTACCCCATGGACAGATAAAAGTTGTCTTATGCTAGTCTTCGGGCTTAATCTGAATCTGATTGTATCCCAAAAAAACATCCATGAAATAAAAGACCTCATAGCCTGCACACTCATCGACAATCTAGTCAATGAATGGGGTGGGGAAATTATCCTTTGGACAAGCCTTATTCAAATCACAGAATCTTGTACATACGTGAATCGTTCCCTTCTTTTTGTTGACCGGAGTTATGGGATTTGACACCCATTGAGTCAATTGGATGCGGTAGATGAAAGCAACTTAGAGTAGTTTCTCTACTTCAGCCTTAATAGCTATTGATTTCCGAGGATTAACCAGACAAAGCTTCTATTGGACCAGCTTGGATTCGGTGTTAGTCGTTATTTCATGTTCGACAATTCTTGGATCAATTTCTAGCATTTCCTTGTAAGACCAAGAAAAAATGTCATGGAATTATTTAAATAAATCAGTATGGATTCGAATCTCCTCAAGGGAGTAGTCCGCTCCAACGAAGACATTCTCCATGATGCCAGAAGTTCTGGAGATATCAATAGGTATCTTTTTAGCGATGGTTTCCATATTACCTTCGGGGTAAACTACATGCGTAGCCAAAGGATTGATAGGACAAGACCTATCTCCATTCATAGTCAATACAAATTCACTAGCCTCAATTCTTCATAACTCCAAGAGAAAATAAGATCTGTGATGGAGATCATCCCAGGGTTTGTCTAGACTAGTCAATGCCTCTATAATCCCCTCGTCATAGGGAAAGAAGAACTCTAAGGAATTGGTAGTGGAGAGCGAACCTTGAGCCCAGGTAGGCTTGAAAACTAGATCTAACTCCTGTGCAGGAGTCGAATCGAGGTCGATGGAAGCTTGTTGGACTATAGAGTATGCAACCTCTACCACAGATAAAGGCATGGCCATGCCATGATGCCATGTCCCTTCCATCGTGGTTGATGGGGAAGGAAGATTCCACGGATCATTAAAGTAAGTCATACAAAATAACGACACTTGAAAGATTTCAAAATTAGGTTGGTCAAGGACAAGCGATAAGAACTTGACATCGTCGGAGGGAGGTGGGTAATCGAAAGTATCCATCAAAGGTGGGCACAAACCAACCACTATATTGACAACGTCGGGCTGTGGATTATCAATCATCGGGACCGTGGATGCCCCCCATGAAGGGTCAGTACAAGAGAAAGAAAGTTGATCAATGGACATGATATGGCCCTCATGTGGAAACAACAAGACCCAAAAAACTATGGTAGCCACTGCATTCATAGAATAGGTCCAACTCCTTCCTAACAAGAGATTGTAGTCAACAGGCGCATCGACCAATTCAACTTCGATGCACACGGTCTTTCCTCCTAACTGCACAGTGAAAGAAGGAATGATTCAATGTGGTCTGAATGAGCGACCATCGAAAGAGGTGAGAAGAATAGGTGACGGAGAAAAAATGGGTTGGCCAATGGCCTTACAACATGCCAATGACATCACGCATGTCGAGGCACCCTCATCAACCACTGTGTGGAAAATGTTTCGGGTAAAATATTTTGTGGTTTAAGACACTACTGTTTGAAACGCGATGTGGTATGAGAGATGAGGTTTCAATTCGGTCATATCAAGCATGATCATTCTCAGATTACAAGTCTCAGTAGATCCTAAGGCATCTAACAGAGCCTTTCTCTAGGAAGGACATCTCTGGAGGACCTCCAAAGTAGACATTACACAAGGGGTTTGTGACAAATCATCCACCACAGAGTAATTTTGGGCTTCCCTCGCATTTGGATTGTGGGAAGATTTATTGAACGCCCCTTTCAGGATGCGTGTTATTGTTTTTCCCAATGCATTCTCGATCTGGAGAGGAACAGATGGGTTTCCGACTTCTTTACCCTTCTCATAAGTGTTTGGCATTCTATAATCGTGTGTCCTAGTTGTTATATGGGCATCACCTTTAAACATATAAAAATTCAAGGTCGATGGATTACTAGATGACGAAGGGGTTCCTTGGCTTTCCCCATCTGTGTTCATAGAGGCTTGAGTTAAATATGTCCCATGTGGAATTGGGTTCATTAACACATCAGGTTGTTGTTGTGCCAGTAACTTTTGGGCCTCCATGAGCTGAGGGAACAGGCGAGTCGGATGTTCTTTCATGCAAAGGTTACACATATACTTCAACTTTATTTTTTTTGTGTTTTCCCCACCAACATTATTGGTGGGTTTATTATCCCACTTACCCTTCTTTCGTTGTTTCTTCTTTCTTTTAACCTGTTGGTTTGCCTTTGGGTTTGTCGATCACACATTGTGTACATCCAACGTTGGACTAGGGGGAGTAGCCAAATCAGTGGTTTGGCTAGCCATTGTCTGTTGTATCGACAACTATTGCAATTGATTCGATAACTGCTCAGCGGGCTTCGCTTGTGTTGAACCAATGATACCATCGGCATGTGGTCTAGACTTATGTATGGTCCTATCAATAATAGACCGTGGCGCATCTGGAAAAACTTCATAAAGTGAACCAGACTGAGAGTACATTATCTCAAGTTGTTGAGCTCTCAGTATCGCCTCTTCCTCGGAAAACACTCCTCACATTGCGACGTCCTTGGATAAATGAGGTACCAAATACTTAATGAACCACTCTAGTAGGAAATTCGGTGGGACTGATACTTTTATCAAACTCTTCTGACGCTGCCATTCCCAGATGTGATCTAAGATATGATCAACCTTTGTTTGCTCAAATTTAGCCAATAATTTGGTGTCGACGTCGTATCTCATAGGTAATTGAAAATTCTTTAAAAAAACCATTGCCAATTTGCCAAAATTAGAGTATCTTGAGCGGTCGAGCTCAATGTACCATTTCTAGTTACTCCCGATAAGAGTGCATTGAAACAAATGCAACTGGACGGAGTCGTCTCTCAATGTGTTGGACGAGTACCATAGGTGAAAGGTGGTCACATGATCTCTTGGATCTTTGTTAGGATTACCTTCGAACTTTGGAATGTCGGAAGGCAACTTGGTTGGCATAGGAGGCCAATGAGGATTGTGACATATTGGTTCATTCAACAATATTGACAGGTCTGGAAAATGCAACGTCTCCAGAAAAGGTAGCTTGGGTTATTGACTATATACAGGAAGAAAGGAGCCTGGAATTTGGCTAGCACTAGGTTGCCAGGAAAAGTTAGGTTGTTGGCCTTGGTTCTAGTAAAAACCATGGCCTAGGCTGGTATTTAGATATTGCACTTTTTGAGAAGTCATCGGCTGAATCTCGTAGTAGGACGTTGAGGGTTGAGAAATGATTTCTCTCGACGTTGTGTTCCCAAGGTTCTGGAAAGGGTTTCCCCCTGTCGATCCAATGAGCATAGATATTGATCCTTTCCTGGGGTTCCATTTACCATGGAATGGGTTACCCCCAGTTAGTATCCCTGATGAGGGGACTGATCCTTTCCATGGATTCCAGGGTCCTTGAGAAGTGTTTTCCCCCTGTGCAGGAATAGTACCCTACATAGGATTTTGTGATCCAAAATGAGGGTTACTCCCAGATGAGATGAAAAATGATGAGAATGCGTTGCTACCAAATGTGTCAAACAAAGAAAATGACAAATAACCCACTGGTATGGTATTGGAAGAACTTCCTTAACTACCTACTCCGAATAATATATAGTTCATGTTCGGCTAGGTGGGCTATTGAGAAGAACCACCAAGTGAGGGGGACGAAGGCGGTATGTGACCTATGTCATAAGGGAAGGCATTGTAAGGGGCTGAGGTGCCCCCCATGGACCCTTGCAGAGGAGAATTTGACCTCCCTACCCCTAGACCCATGGTCTATAGGGTGGCGTAGGTGAGGACTGAGTTTGTATCAAAGTTGGGCATCTTGTATGAAAATGGAGGGCCCGTAGCACTCTATGTAAATGGTGCAGTGGTCACCTCCATAGACAGAATCAGACTACTACCCGAGGTAGAGGTGGTCAACACCATAGTGGTCCAGACCTACGAAGGTGAGTTAGGAGGTGAAATGACCCCAGTAGTGGTAGTCGTAGAGGGAGTATGAGTACGCCCTAACAAAGTAGTAGCATTTTCTTCCATCGCTGCTTGCAGGACTATCTGACGCTCATGATGCGTTACTCTTGGAGGGGAAATCTGTATCAAAAGTGGTGATGACAAGTTAGTGATCAGAGGGTTGTACGGACTGAGAGCTTCCACTCCAAGGTAAAAAATAGTCATTTCCTCCATATACGAGTGTTCTCCTCTTAGAGTTGGATCGGGTATAGTTTCTTGTGGCTTGGTTGCCTTAAATGACCCTTCCTGGTCAACTCTTCACCTTCACGGTGGTGGTGGTGGCTCCAAATTAACCGGCAGCAGGAACAAAAGCCTTCAGGACTGGCAGGGCTCTTGATATACCACTGTGGGATAAGATCAACGACACACCAAGGTTTTCTAATGTTGAATAATAAACACACACTAGAAAATTTCCTAGAGATAAAGCAATCAAACCACTAACTAGTTGGAAGAACAATTACACCATCCAACACTAGAGAAACTTATCAGTGCAAGTGCAACTCAAACACGGAAGCACCCTCTGGGTATACTCTGCAAAGCATGGTCCGATGTATGCCCTAGGTACCGTGGTATATCCCTACAATCATTTGTGTAATTCCCTAAAGTAAAGGCAACTAGGTTTCCATCTTATGAACAATTACCAGACGGGTACAGTCGACATTCGGGTGGACCGCAATGAGCAGGGTATCAAGCCCAAAACCTATCGAGGGTATTGAAAGAAAGTGCTCTGGAATATGACTAAGGACCTCGAACGGATTCGAGACCCAAGAAGCTTCATGGAAAATGTGATCAATGGAATTCCAAGACAAGTCCTCTATATGCATTCCCCACTACGCTTGGTCTAACTTTGGAGGGGTTATCTCTGCTACCTTTTCGCACGCGACCTCATGTTTAGCCCCTATATTAGAGGGGGGTCTCGGATAATTTCCATGTTTATTGGACTTTTTACACTCCCTAGCATAGACTCGTATGTTTGTTTAATAGCCTTGAAGAGTTTCCTCTCCAACCTAAATCAAGGCTCTAGCCTAGACTAGTTGATGGACCCTACAAACACAAAGTCTAATAAATTTTAATTAAGTATTAATTTTAAGTGGTTTGACTTAAATTCAAGGAAACATATATGAAAATAGTGGTGTATTTTAATAGATGAAAGAGAAGAGTGTTAAATGAAACTGAAAGAAAACTACTTCTTTTTGACAAATAAAGATTTGCAAATTTAAACTCTTTAACCAACTTTTCTTAACTACTTTTTCTAAGATCTTTCAAAAGAAAAACTGAAAACAAGATTTCACTCAACTACGAGCTACTTAGTGTTCTAATAATTCAGTAAAGAACTTAAGAAATAACTCTTTCTCCTGATAAGAAAAGACAACTAACCTAACTACTTACCAAACAAGGAAATGAAATCTTTATTTTTTTTTATGCTTCAAAATAAGAAACTTGAACTAACTTCTTTTTTTGTTCTTCTAAAGAAAGTGAAAGGGAACAAGTAAAGACAAGACAAGACCAAAAACTGACTTCAGGTCTACTACGGATCGCAGGGAGTCATTGACAATACTATACAGACTGATCATAAAAGACTCACTAACTCGCCTCAAACCCTTACTAAGAAAACACAAGAATTCTTGATAAATAAATAAGATAACTAACGTCAAACCTAAGCTAAATACTATAACAATAGATACCAAGACTAGATCAAGAAAACCCCTGAGAAGTATGACTTTGTTCATGGAATAGGTTGACTGCCTCTTCTTGTAAAACTACTTTCTTGACACAAGCACGCTATTGACACTTAAAAAGCCTACATATGTACACGTGCAAGGTGCGTACACCTCTGTAACTTCTCAAAAAGAAAGATAACAGTCAAGGATGATAAGGCATGGGGTACTGGTATGGAAAACCATAATCCCTTAAAGACACAACAACTTACAAAAAACTCAAAAAAGGTAATCTAAAACAATTAAAACACCCAAAACGATATCCCCTAAAAACCTTAGAGGCTTCCCCAGTATGGTCACCAATTATTCTATAGTGGGAAAACCCCCCTATGGACTACACTAGGTTTCAACATGCAGGTAAAGGTAAATTTATAAAGTATCCTACTTTTAACAACTATCGTGACAATACCCCACATTCATGCATAAAATACAAAGTATAAGGATCTGGTAACTCTACCTTAAACTCTGCATCCAATGTCGATCCTTTTTCATTTGGTTGTGCCTCGACTAAAAATATCCTCCCAAGGCCAACCTGCATTCACCAAAAGAAAAAAAAGAAACTATGAACACGCATCTTATATATGAATTAGTGGGTTAGATGTCTTAAGAAAATGTAAATCAAACATAAAGATTAGACACATCATAGGGAGGGACAGAAAAAGTACATCTTTATATTAATATCACAAAGTCACTTACAAATGAGATCAACGACTGCTCCTCAAACCTAGTTCAGGCTCCTCTTCACCAAGCGCTAACTCCTTCCACGTATCTTTCTCCTATCACAATTCTCTCTAGGGAAATGGCATAAGCTTATGAATAAGGAAAAAGGAGAGAATAGGGAATTCTGGCTCAAAACACACAATGTGGCTGCAAATTCTTGGGACAAGGGGGGAAGGTGAAATGGGCAGAGTTTCATTGTTCTTAGGCTTAGATTTGGAATGAGACCCCAACACCTCCTTTTATATGACAAAAGGATGGTTATTCGTTTGGGTGATGGGATATTGGTGGTGGGACAGTTGGGAAACTACCCAATAGCTCGTAATATCAATGAATTCCTTTCAACTTTTTAATTTTTACAACTTTTGTGAGTATATGCAGGCTCTAACGGTGCATCTAGCATACGTATGAGAGATTTAGTGGTCCATAAAGCATGTGTACATGAGAATTAATGAGGCAGGGAACATACATCTTCAAAAATGTGGTTATTAAGAAGAGTTGCTCAATGATGGCTTGGAAAAAATAACAAGTAAGATGGCCTGAAGCCATGTATGCATGTATGGTGCAATTTAGGGTTGTAACAATCAACCACTACCTCTTCCTTCCTGGCCTTGGGATTCAATCTCAGTGGAATTTCGACAACCCAAAAGAAACATGATGCAATCTAGGAAGTGGAATGTCGCTTCAGCAAAATGACACTTTTCATCCCATGTACAAAGACTACTACAACAATACAAACAAAAAAACTCTACTTTCAACATGTAAGGCCCCATTTTGGCCTCCCAAGCACTATCATCTCAGACAAAGATTCTCTCTTCCTAAACACATTTTGGAAGACCATATGAGCACTATTTGGGTTCCAACTCAAGTTTTCTACGACATTTCATCCTCAAACAGATGGCTAAACAAAAGTTGTCAACGAGGTCTTTGTTCATGCTCTCTGACACAGACGAGGTCAGACCTGTCACCCCGCAGGGTCTCTATACCTGACCTCCTTCTCACAGGATCATTCTTATCCCCTATCTTTGAGCCGAAGCGGCTCTTTTAGATTCCTCCTACTGGACTCCCTGTGAAAAATCCCAATCCACAGGTCCTTTCTCACTTCCTCACGACCTCTACACAGGACTGTGACTTTTTCCTGACTCTGTATCGGGTTTCGAGGTTTCGCATTTCTCGCTGTCGAGAGTTCTTGCCTTCTCCAAATCCCGATATCCGATTCTCTGATGATCTCTTTCCATGCATGAACCCTCCTGAGCTTAGCTCCTATCACATATGACCATTACCCCGTGGCCTTGGTCTTACCACTCCATCAAAGTTTCGGCACTTTCGATGTTGATGCGCATGCCCACGGGACTCGCGATATGCTGATCCCCAATGTGCTCCTTTTCTGAGCTTTAGCCCTTCTGGCTATGAAATGATCCACGTGACCACTCCCCATACAACCATAGCTATAACTCCCATCGGGGTTTCGGGGTTTGCGATGTCACGATGAAAACGCCTACGGCATTCCCGATCGTCCAAATCCCGATTCTCCATTTAGTTGACAGCTGGCCTCCTCTATGGAGCGGTCCTCCTCCTTTGTTGTTCCAACAGCTGGCTCCCACTGATCGGGGTTTTGCAGATCGCGATTTCAAAATACAAAGATCACTTGTCACCGAGATTTCTGATTTCCCAATGGGACCAAACGTCGATGTCTCCCGATGATTGCCACCTGTCCTCCATTGAATCCTGTGGGGTCCACACTACCCTTCTATCAGGATATCACATTTTGCGATTTCCTGTTGCATGAGTTCTCTGCCTTCGAAAACTCCGATCTTCCAATCCCCGACTCCTCGGGGTCTCCTGACACGTGTCCCTACAGATGGACAGTTCTGATCCTGTCGAGAAATCACGGATCGTGATTCCAACGTGCCCGAGTCTCTTGTCTCCGAAAATCCTGATTCTTTGATTCACGACTCTTTGGGATTTCCTGCCACACATCCCGCAAAATGGACGATCTTGATTTGATTGAGAAATCGCGCTTCACGATTCTGCTATGCACAAAACCTTTGCTCCTGAGATCTCCGATATCTCGATTCCCGATACGCCGATGAACGACCTCCTGTCGGCACTTTTTCCGATGGTGCTCGATTGCTGCCACGTGTCCTTCTCCAATGGACGATCCTGATTAACTCTCGTGGTTTCGGGACTTTCAATGTCCTATTCCCCTCGACTTCGGGAACTCCGATTTCTCGATTTTCCGACTCCTTTCGGATCTTTGACAGCTGTCCCTCCTGAATGGACGGCTCCAATTATGTCGAGGTTTTTACCTAGGATTTTCCCAATGTCTTGTCCACGGGAATGCTGATTTTCCGATGCGCTAGAACGTCAATGGTGCTTGATCTCCGCCACATGTCATCTACTAACGGACGATCCATATCTCCTCAGGATTTCACGACTTACGCTGTCCCAGTTCTTACGACCTCGAGAATCCCGATTTCCCGATGGTCGATATCCCGATGCCTGTCGGGACTCCTCTCCTCCTATTCACGGGGTTAACTCCTGCGTGAATCCTGTAGATCCGACGGCTATCAATGATCTGATCCTAGATCTGATGGCTCAGATTTATCCTCCTCGTGCGCCTACTCCAGAGGCTAATCTATGCGTAACTCCTCCCGATCCAACGCTTGACGGGATTTCTATATGAGATCCGACGGCTGTCAGTATCCTCCTCCTGCAGGCTCCTCTTGAGCTCCTCCTGGATGCTTAAGACCAACGGTCCAGATCTGTTATTCTTCCAATCCGACGGCTGGCACTTCTCTTCCTGAGCTTCCTCCACTCTTTCTTCTCAGACTTGGGAGAATTTCAAGTCTCCAAGGCCTCGGCCTTTCTCCTCTTCCTTTGTGAACTCCTCGACGCTATTCCTTCTAAGTTGTTCTTATTCTCCCTCAGATGGAGAATACTTAGATGCCCTTCTGGCTATATTTCTCAAGAAACCTCTTGCTGATTCTCTCTGGGTGTTCAACAACCTAGTGAAGATCCTTCAGTGGACTCTTCCTTCAACTTCCAGAACTCAAGGAGTTATTTTCTCCTCTGCCTGCTTGCACACCGTATTGACACCCTTCTAGCGGAGTATCTTCTCCATAGAATGTTCAGTAGTTTTGGGTTCCCTCTATGCACTCTTTGCACCTGCTCAATGCCCTCTTGGCAGAGCTCTCAGAATCCTCAGTGATTCTGTTTCTTCTGAACTCTCAGCAGAGTTCCCTCCTTTGTGCACTCCTGTACACACGCTCAATGCCCACTTGGCAGAGCTCTCACATAATCCTCCACGATTCTATCTACAATTGTGTTTTAGCTACACAGCCTTGCCTCCTGAGGTGTTCAGTAACCTCACAGGTCTTCTTCCTGAGTCGATGATTTCAGCCTCTGCCTCAACACATCTCTGTCTAAACCTGCAGTGTTCAGAAGTGCATCCTCTGTGCACGGCTCTCAGAACCCTCAGCGTTCTGTCACACCCTCCTGGTGTGAAGCCTCAAAGACCTTCACCTGAAATCAACCCAACTCCTGCAGAATGCATCAACATAACATACATTCACAACATGAAGGGAATACACACAGACATCCACATAACACAGAATCAATGTAGGAAAAATTGCTCTGTTTATATTAACAAATGGCAAATGCCTGTAATTACAATGTGTTCCTGAGCTCTCTCTGGCTCTACAACTCAACCATCCTCTAACTCGTCTTTTTTTCAAAATGAGATCTCCCAATCTCTTTTACCTGAGGTGCTCATCGAGCGCTTCCCTCCAGGTTCACCTAATCTAATAAATTACAATCAATGACTGTCTAGTCTGCTATCCAGAACTAGATCTCAGTCGATCTACAATAAAGGCCGATCTACCTAACGCCTTCTCAAAGGCATGGATTCCATGGCTCACCAGCCTAAGCACATTTAATTACATTCAATTCAAATTCAAATGAGGTTGCGCCTCTCTTTAGCCCTTGAATGTGTGCGCGCTGACGTGGCTGGCTGGCTGGATGGCTGGCATGGAGCGATGCTCCTGCATCATACTCCACAACTGCAAAAAGCATGAGCTCCTGCTCATGAGCTGCCCCTCTGAGCTGCTGGAAATCCTCCTGGATCCAAAATAAACCTTTGGAGTTGTTCATCCACTCCCTCTTCCTGCTGTTGTTGCACTATTGCTGTTGTTTCTTCTCTTTTTCTCAGTCTCTCCCTATTGGTAATGTCTGCTAACTTCAACATTAGCCTTCTGATCTCCTTTATCACCTCATCCAACTACTCTAGTGGCTAGTTTTGTTTTTGCAGTCTCCTCAGCTGCAAAAATTTCTGGCCATTGGGCAGACCATCATGATCTCCCATGCCTTCCTCATCTATTTCCAACTTCACCTGTTGGATGTGCCTTCCCTGCACTTTTATCCTTTCCTCCAGGGCTTCAAATTGATCCCATAGATCAGCAAAGCAAATGTTGTCTGCTTCTTCTTCCTCTGCTTCTGCAACCTCCTCTGTTGCATTGTTTTCAGCTTCATGGCTGAAAATGCTGAGCCATTCCTCAGAATGCTCGCTCTCTTCTTTGTCCTCTTGGGTAGATTCCAAAGTCTGTTCCCATTTTTCTTCTTTTATGACAGTCATAGTTGACTTTTCCCCTGCTGTTGTTGTATCATCTGCAACAGAATTTTCTGCCTCCTCCTAGGAAGATGGTAGGAATACTTGTATTCCCCCAATCATCAGAATACCATCCTTCTCTTCCATCGATGTCAGCTGCATCTGCTGATCCAAGTCCATCTCTGAATTTATTCGACTATCAGACAGTCTCATCTACTCTGTCAACTCCTCTGGCTGATCCAAATTCATCTGCTCATCCTTGCCCACCTGGCAATATGGGATGCCTCCACTGCTTCCCTGGCAGACCATGAGATCAACTGATTTCATCTTCATCAACACTATTTGCTGAATTGAACTCCTTATGAGACCTTCAGATGGTCCCAAATTTTCATCTCTTCCCTCCTAGCAGTCTTCGAGATCCCTCAGCGATCTCTCATCGTTTCCCTCCTGGCAAATTGAAATTCCTCGACTGTCCTCCTGACAGTTCATGAGATCCCGCAACAACCTCAGCTCATTGCCCTCCTGGTAGTGCTTGAGATCCTCAGCTGATCCCAATTCACCCTCTTCATCATCGAGACCTCTCCCAGTCTCTGGTTCACAGTGATAAATAATCTTTTCCTCTGTTTCCTTGAGGTTTTCAGCATACCTCAACCATTTTCTCAACAGCCTCTGCTATCCTTTGACCATCAGCTCCCTGACTGGCCATTTCGCTTTTGCCTTCTCCATGGGAAATTCACGCATTCATATCCTCCTCCTATCCTATCGCATCCACAGTTTGAACTCCTCTATGTCTGCCTTTAATTTATAGAGGTCTTTATCAAATTCTCTATCCATTTCTGCAAGTTTTTCTACCTTTCTCTTCTTCCTCCTAGCATGCCTATGGTCTTTAGTAACCATGGTGTTGTCTTTGTCTTCTCTCCTAGAAAACCTGTTGCTATCACTCTGCATCCCTGAGTGTTCCAGCTTCATCCTCCTGCGGTCTCCCTGACTATCTATGGACTGCTGCCTACCTGCAAACAATCATTACAGAGTCCTCAACAACTCTGTCTTCTTTCGTCTCCTCTTTTCTCCTCTTGCCTGAAATATACAGACAAGATATTATCTCTGATACCACTTGGTGTGTATCAGAGTGATCCTTACCTCTTCCTGCCTCTTCCTGCCTGAGATATACAGACAAGAATCAAGGCTCTGATACCACTTGACGCAGATGAGGTCTGACCTGTCACCCCGCAGGGTCTCTATACCTGACCTCCTACTCACAGGATCATTCTTAGCCCTTATCTTTGAGCCAAAGAAGCTCTTTTAGATTCCTCTTATTGGAATCCCTGTGAAAATTCCCAATCCACAGGTCCTTTCTCACTTCCTCACGGCCTCTACACCGGACCGTGACTTTTCCTCGACTCTGTATCGGGTTTTGGGGTTTCGCATTTCTCTCTGTCAAGAGTTCTTGCCTTCTCCAACTCCCGATCTCTGATTCTCTTATGAGCTCTTTCCACGTGCGAGCCCTCCTGAGCTTAGCTCCTATCGCATATGACCATTACCCCGTGGCCCTGGTCTTACCACTCCATCGGAGTTTAGACACTTTCAATGTCGATGCACATGCCCACGGGACTCGCGATATGCTGATCCCCAATGTGCTCCTTTTATGAGCTTTAGCCCTTCTATCTATGAAATGATCCACGTGACCGCTCCCCATACAACCGTAACTATAACTCCCATTGGGGTTTCGGGGTTTGCGATGTCACGATGCAAACACCTACGGGATTCCCAATCGTCCAAATCTTGATTCTCCATTTAGTTGATAGCTAGCCTCCTCTACGACGCAGTCCTCCTCCTTTGATATTCCAACAGCTGGCTCCCACTGATCGGGGTTTCGCGGATCGCGATTTCAAAATACACAAATCACTTGTCACCGATATTTCCGATTTCCCAATGGGACCAAACGCCAATGGCTCCCAATGATTGCCACCTGTCCTCCACTGACTCCCGTGGGGTCCACACTACCCTTCTATCAGGATGTCGTGTTTCACGATTTCCTGTTACACGAGTTCTCTGCCTTCGAAAACTCCGATCTCCCGATCTCCGACTCCTCAGGGTCTCCAGACAGGTGTCCCTGTAGATGGACGGTTCTGATCCTGTCGGGAAATCATGGATCACAATTCCAACGTGCCCGAGTCTCTTGTCTCCGGAAATCTCGTTTCTCCGATTCACGACTCTTTGAGATCTCCTGCCACACATCCCGCAAAATGGATGATCCTGATTCGATCGGGAAATCGTGCTTCGCGATTCTTCTATGCACGAAACCTTTGCTCCTGGGATCTCCGATATCCCGATTCCCAATACGCCGATGAACGACCTCTTATCAGGACTTTCACCGATGGTGCTCGATTGCTACCATGCATCCTTCTCCAATGGACGATCCCGATTAACTCTCATGGTTTCAGGACTTTCAATGTCCTGTTCCCCTCGACTCCGGGAACTTCGATTTCCCGATTTTCTGACTCCTTTCAGATCTTTGACACCTGTCCCTACTGAACGGACAACTCTGATTATGTCGGGGTTTTTACCTGGGATTTTCCCGATGTCTTGTCCACGGGAATGTCGATTTTTCGATGCGCCAGAACGTCGATGGCTCTTGATCTCCACCACGTGTCCTCTACCAACGGACGGTCCAGATCTCATCGGGATTTTGCGACTTGCGCTGTCCCAGTTCTTACGACCTCGAGAATCCCGATTTCTCGATGGCCGATATCCCGATGCCTGTCGGGACTCCTCTCCTCTTGTTCACGAGGTTAACTCCCGCATGACTCCTGCAGATCCAACGACTGTCAGCGATCTGATGCCAGATCTGACGGCTCAGATTTATCCTCCTCATGCTCTTGCTCCAGAGGCTAATCTGTGCGCAACTCCTCCCGATCCAATGCTTGATGGGATTTCTATATGAGATTCGATGGTTGTCGGTCTCCTCCTCC